>PJAB01000541.1:0-24393 GCA_002887195.1 Chrysochromulina parva | reverse complement strand
TCGAGTGACTTTTGCGTTCCCTTCGGGGGCCGACTGTTATGTACCTCACGGAGAATCTACTCTCGGGTGGCCTCTCCCGCGGTTACATCAGTCGGTACCATATGTGTTCAGCCTCGTGCATGATGTGTCGTAGGCCGCATGACCCCCGCATGACCCCCACCGCCACCTCCGTCGCCGCTGTCCGCCGGAGCTCTTCCGAGAGCTAGGCGTTTAGTCGCCTACATCCCATCCCCCCCCAGCAAGCATGTCGTCATGGCATGTTCAATGATCATGTTTGTGTATGCGTATGGCGACGGCGTACCATAGGCGCATCACGATCCCAGGAGTGGTGGCGGGGATGGGGGGGGGGCGAAAAACCCAGCCTGTCCTTTTCCAGGTCGCCGCCGCCGCATCATTTCAGCCGAGCTCGACAGCGGATTGCCAAGTCACTCGTTGGCGGCTCGTGCATCGTAAGATGCAGCGTTCGAAAACGTTTTTGCTGAGGGTGCCGGTGCCGTGCAACACTCCCCGCACTTACGCGACCTCGTACTCCGCCTCGACGGCGCGAGGACGCACGTTCCGCATCGGAGGAGCGGAGGCGAATTTGTGGCAAGGGTGAGTCACTTCAGCCAATTATGTTTATACTTCGACAAGAAAAAACAAAAAAAAAGGTTTTTTTGATGACCCTGCTAGGATTCGAACCTAGAGCCTTCTGATCTGGAGTCAGACGCGCTACCGTTGCGCCACAAAGCCAAGCGACACACTTTCAAGCCAAACAACGCTTCATAATTCCTTGGCAACAATCAATCAATCCCCTCCAAATATTCTTCTCTTCAACCAGCCATCAGTCAACAAGGTGAACTCGTCTTCTCGTCGAGCCTCTTCTTCTTACGTGTGACATTTAAGGGACTGGCCCTCCCCAAAAATCGCCCCCGGTGTAAAGAAAGATGTCGTTTCACAGACCGCTCGTTCAGGTCCGCAATGCAACCGCACCGCAAGCACGCACATCAGGCGTTGCCGTCAGCTTCGCATCCAACGACCAGCCTGACCGTGCAAAAGCTGCCCGCGTGTGCTCCAGCTCCTGCAGAACCCGCCTGCTCTTCCACCAGCGCAGCGCGTGCCAACTTAGCGCGTCCTGGTGGCAACAGGAGCACGAGCAGCGGCGCAGGCGCAGCGCAGCAGCTGCTGCTCCGCTTCTGACCTGGCTTCAGCCTGCCCGCTCACTGCACGCCCCTTCATTCCGAGCGCAGCGCAGGCCACAGCCATGGACAAGACCCTGGCGATCGAAAAGCTCAAGGCGGAGAATGCAAAGCTGGAAGCCGAGATCGAGAAGATGACGGCCAGCAAGGTGGGCATCGCCACCGCGACCTTCAGCGCGGAGAACGTCGTTCCCGAGGGCGGCTGCATCCGGGTGAAGCAGTACGGCGTCGTGGGAGCGCGCGCAGAGTTTGCGGGGATCAACAACGGCAGCAACTTCCGCCCGCCCCAGACCAAGAGGCGCACCAATATGGGCGGCTTCTTCACGTCGTGAGCGCCACCGGCGCAGCAGCTGTAGCAGCCAGCGGCGGCCGCAGGTGCACATGGCGTGCATGTGCCTGCGACCGCGTGCGTGTGTCTTTTTGCTCGGGCCACGCCCACACGGTGGCCCTCTGCCTCTCGCGGTGCTGCGCGGCGGGTTGCACCCGCACCGTTTTGGCCCGCGTCCAGTTCCTAGGTTCCTACCTTTACGTATACGGGAACACGCCTCTAAAAACATAAGCAAAGCTCGCACACCCCTGGGTTCACCCTTGTCCCCAAAACGTCTGTCTGGCACGGTGGCAGAGCATTAGGGCGCATTACCCGGATTCATATATCGACTATTTCTCGTATTCGTGATATAAGATATTACGAAATCAAACATGATACCAGTCTGGTGTCTGCGAGCCAGTCGCGTGAACCGACCCGCGCGGACCGCGGACGCCTGCTCCTCCCTCGGCGCCTCGCTCATCGCCTGACGCCGTCCGCCCGCCGAAACGTCAAAACGAGCCGGCGTCGGGGCCCCTGCACAGCGCGCCGCGCACCTGGCAGCCGCCGCGCGCCATCACTATCCAAAGTCACTATTGTGAAATTTCGTGAAAGTCACTACGAAGCGCCCTGTCTGCTGGGTCTCCCTCGCCCCGTACGTCTTCGTCTTGTGAAACTTTAACTTGAAAGTTATTCAAATTGGAGTATCCAAGTACCAAGAGTATCCGCGGTTCCGCGTCTGCCGTCTCGCCCCGGTCGTCCGCGCGGGGTAAGTCGTCGGCTGAAGTATCCTGAGAGAGAACAAAAACCGACGCTCCGCTTTAGCATTCCTTTGAACGAGATTATACAGTAGCCCTCACAGTAGCCCACGCACGGGCCACTGCCGACAACCCCACTGTCAACCCGACAGAGGGCCTCACAGTATTGCTGCGCCACGAACACGTTGGGTTAACGTTACAGCCAGAGCACGAGTCTCGAAGCGCCCGACGAGAAAGGAGGCCTCACTCGGAGCGGGCAAAAAGGGAAGCCAACCCAACTTGCGCTGTCGTATGCAGAGGTTGCCCTTCCGTCCCAGCGTCGAGCCCCATGCGCCCGCAGTGGCGTACACGCGGCCTGGCTCCAAGACAACGTCCTCGCGCTCCAGGCCCTCGTGCTGCAGGTAAAACGTGACTTGCTCGCCATCCACCGACCACGCCCCGACAGTCTTGTTTGCGTCCAGCATCGCCCATTTCACTGTCTTTTGATCCCACTGGCCCGTGCCCAAAAGCTGCAGCCGTCCATCTGTCTCAAAGGCCAAGTCCACCGAGGCGAGAGCGCGAAGGCCAGTGCGACCCCATGAGGGCGGCATCCACGTTCCAGGCTCGGGGCCCACGTCGAGCTTCACCGTCCACCGGGTACCGCCAAGGCCACTCATGCACAGCCGTGCGATTCGAGCTCCGGTTGAAGTGCGGGATGCTGCCACGGTGGGCACCAGTCGACTGGCGAAAGCAACGACAACAGCGCAGCATGCAACGAGCAGCATGTGCTCGTCCTCCGCGGCCTATTCTCGCTGTTCCGTCCTTCTCGGAGCTCTGTAGGAGCGTGTGCCGGACGCCGACGTGCGCCGCGCCAGCGAGCTCACGCCCTCAAGCGGTTGTCGGTGTGGTGTAAACATTGGCTGTGAATGCTCGAGTCTGTGGATCGGGCGTTATAACTCGTCACCCAAGACACCGGACCGGCGTACATACGTGTGCGGTTACCATTGGCTCGGGGACCCCTGGACCCCCTTATCACAGCGGCCGCATACTCGATCAGCCGCCGGGGCCGGGCCGCTTTAAACACTTGTATCTTGTTCATGTTCATAACGACACCGCAGTCGCGGGGAGATCCGTAAAAATCACACATGATTTCAAAACCAGCAAAGCAGACTGTGTCGGCGCGACGCTGCACGCTCTTCGATGGCAAGGTACTAGAGCCGCCCGCACTGGGCACTGCGGACATTGCACACCGTACCACACAAACGATAAAACATTTTGATCTTCGTCAGGGTTCGTTTCAGACACTCAGATATCTCTTTTCGTCAGATCGTCACAAACGAAGCACGCGATCGTTCTCGCTTCTCGGACGTGCGGCTTCTCTCGCCAAAGCGGGAGCAGTCAGGCTGCCACCTTCGCCGCAGGTACGAAAGCGCGTGCGGCAGCAGCCGCCTTCTTTGCGCGCGAAAGCTCTTCGGGGATCATCACCTGCGGTTCGTCAGGAGCGACGTAGTCAAGACCACTGCCGTACTGCCAGCCCTCGACGTAACGGTTGAGAGCGAACCGCTGCTCGGCGCTCAGCGACGGCTCGGCTGCCTTGAGAGCAGCGCGCCCCTGCTCGGATCCGATGAGCGAGCCGACAATCATGCCCAGAAAGTGGAGGAACCAGTCGGCGAGTGGGAGGGGCCCGAGCCGCACCAAGATCTCGACGGCGGTCGCCGGGGCGCTCAGCATGAGCCCCCCGATGGTGACCGCAAGCCCATCGACGCGGAGCGTGTCTTGGAGGAACGGGAGCATCACGCCGACGCCCGCACCCTTTTGAACCTCAAACGTCGAGGCGAGCACCTTGACGATAAAGTCGTCCGGCCAGGCGCCTGGGACGACCGGAGGGCGCATCGACGCCTGGAACAGCCACGCCGCGCGCAGGTTTGCCTGGTACGGGTTGATCAGCGCCAATTGATGCCGTTGGAGCGCATCCGCCTCGATGGCGCCCACGACGGCGCGGGTCAGTCGACCAATATGACGCGTGATGGCGCCAAACCCGCCAAACGAGAGCGGGCTCTGCAAGCCGCCCGCGTCCCCAATCTGCATCACTCGGTCCCACTTGACCGGCAGCGGCGAGTCCTTGTACGAGGTGAAGAGGCCGAAGAGAATGCGCCTCGGCGTGAGAGCCTCGAGCTCGACGCCCTGGTAGAGGGGCAGGAGCTTCCAATAGTCCTCCATGATGTCGAGCACGGAGGGGCGCTCCTTTTCGAGGCCCAAGTACGTGAAGAGATACGTGGTGCGCTGCGTCGGGCTCGCAGAGGCCGGAAAGGCCTCCCAAAAATATTGGTTGGGGCAGCCGTTGTTGGCGGGCTCCGTGCTGGAGTCCGCCAAGATGATGTCGCCAAACGTGTTGCGCTCTGGTGCGTAGCCGTCGGCGCACGAGCCAACGACGATGCAGACGCCGTCGGGCTCCTGCCCGCCTCGCACCTGTGCAACGATGGGCGAACGCTGTCCCATGCAGTCCACCACCAAACGTGTGCGCAGCTCGCCGCCGCCCTTGGTCGACAGGACAGCCGCACCCGGCCGGACACTGACGCGAGTGAGAGGGGTGTTCTCAAGGACCACGCCGCCCGCCGCCTCGAAGCGCGCGCGCGCGCATGCGACCAGGCGCTCCGGCCGCACGCCGACGTTGAGCACGTCGTTGAGCCACACGTCGTCGACGCCGGGAAAGCCGCAGCGCACTGGGTTGAACTCGATCCCGATGACCTGCTCCGTCGCCTCCTCCAACGAGAGGATGCCGGCCTCGACGAGCTCCATCACCTCCTTGCGCGAGGCGTTCCAATCCTGCTCACGCCCGCGTAATTCGCCAGCCTCCAGCACCGCCACGCGCAGCCCACGCAGCACGAGCGCCGTGGCCAGCAAGATGCCGATGTTTCCGCCACACACGACAACGTCAAAGTCCGGTGTCTCAGCAGCCGCGTTCGGCTCTTCGAAGACGACAGCTCGCGGCGCGGGGAGCTCTCCCGAACGCAAGTTCGACCACATGTCGTCCAAGCGCAGCAGGGCCTCGTAGGTGGTCGCGCCGCCAGCTCCACCTGTCTGCACGGTGCTCGCATCTGCCATCGCCATCATTTTCTGCGTCATCGATTTGTCAGCCGTGCTCATGCGTGGCGAAGCCGTGCGTGCGCGCGCTCCATGCTTTGGGGTTACTTTCCATGCGCTTGCCGGCGACGCCAGAAGCAGGCCGAGCAGCGCCCGCCGCATCGAAAGGGCTCGGCCTCGGCCGCCTTGACGCGTTTCGTCAAGAACCATAAAACATTCACGGACGCAGAAATGAGATGCACCTTACCTGAACTCAATGTAACCTCACGAATGCCACTCACATCTGAGCAGTGCCGGCTGTCCACGGTACCGAGGAGAGGTGGAGAGGACACCGCAGGCCGTGTGCTCGCAACGACCCTCCACTCTGGCTCACGCCATTCCCTGCTGTTGCCGCCGTCATGGTTCAGTTCATGCTCCAAATGGGTCCCCTGCACCCGAGGGCTTCCGTGCTTTTACGTAGGGCATCACCTCATGCGGGATGTAGGCCGCGCGCGAAGTAGAAGTGTGCTCGAAGGGTAGGTTGTCGCGCGGCTGCTCCTTCGGAAGGAAGGGTTTGGGCGGTCTGACATACCCCATTGCCGGGTACGCATCCTGCTGTGTCGAGCGCGTCTCGAACTTCACATCGAGGTCGACGGTCGAAGCCTTCGGCCGGAAGGGGACTGTCCTCGCAGTTCCCGAATAAGCGGTGAAGTGCGAACCCGCCGTGGTGGTGAGCGGCGTCATCCACGGGGTCGCCACGACTTTGGGCTCTGGCTTGCAGCTCGGTCGCATCATGTACGAATTGTGGTTCGTGTAGGCGTCCTGCGCCGTGGAGCGGCCCTCGAACTTCAAGTCGTGCCCCCATTCGTGCGCAGGCTTGGGAATGATCTTTTCGCGTGGCCGGCACATGCCTGCATCGATGTACGTCGAGGCATAGGTGCTCGTCAGGGTCTGCGGCACGTCGAAGGAGCCCCAGGGTGCCTCGGTCGAGCTTTTGGGCTTGCAAGACGGCTGCGCCATTTTGTTGCTGCGGCAGCAACAGCGATGGTCTAAAATAGTACCGGTACGGCACTCGAAACGATCGTTCGTTCCGCTGCGCCGCACGAAGAGTTGATTGACCAAATCACAGTAGTCTGCTAGAGCAACTCAAGCAAGCAAGAACACCTCGATACTCAGGCAGAAGCGTCTTCAACACTCACGACTCACGTGTATTGAACTCGGGCTATGGATATTCGCTTTCAGAAAACTGGGCGGCGGCACCCCGGCAGGCCGCGCCCGTGGGCGTCACGACGCCGTCCCTCTGGTCGCTCCACGCCGCCGCCGTCGAAATGACGTACCCTTCATGTAGGCGCCAGCTTGCCTCTGCCGCCATGCGCATGCCCACCTGCTTCTCGAGTTTGCCGACATCGACGGTGCACGTGCCGTCGGGCATCGGCTGCACGGTGACCGAGTGCCATCGGATGGGCCGGCGCACCAGCGGGTGCAGCGCCTTGTACAGCGCTTCCTTGATCGAGACGCGCAGCAGCAGGTCGGCGTGCTCAGGCATGCTGGCGCACACCCCTAGGGTCGCTCTCTCCTCGGGAGCAAGCACGCGCGTGGCAATCTTGAGCGCGACGCCGCGAGCCGCGCTCTCGACGTCGATGCCGACTGTCCGTCGTGACCACCACTCGCCGCCGTTGCCGCTGCCGCCACCGACGCCGTCGCCGCCAAGGTCGGCAGTAGACTGGACGTACGCTGCGGCGAGCCCGGTCGTGTGGCTAATGGAGCCCATGGCGCCGGCGAAGACAGCGGGGGCGCCCGAGGGATTCGACAGTACGGGTGCGTCTGCGGCGGTGGCAGCGCCTGCGAGCCGGAGCGCACGGCGAATCGCCACCCGGCCGCCGGCGTACATCAGCTTCCGAGCAGGCTGCATGTCCGAGAGCAGGTCAAGCTCGCGCGGGTGCAGCTCGTCGAGCGGCAACGCCGTCGAATCCGCGTTGCCGGCATCGGCCGAAGGCAGGCGCACAGCCACACACAGGCCGTGCTCGAGCTGCAGTGTGAAGGCCGTCTCAAAAGGCGCAGTCGAGCAAGCGCGGAGGGACGAGGCTCGGCGGCGGCGGCACAGTTGCTGAAGCGGTGAGGAGAAGGCCGACAGAGTTGGACGCAGGCAAAGCAGCAGCAGACACGACGTGCTGCGCCTCCTCATGATTTCGGGGCCTGCAAGGGGCTCGTTTCAGGCTCTGGTCGTGCCTCCGCCCTCTGGGCGGCGGGCGCGAGGACGGCTCGAGGGATTGCTCGAGGACGTGTCTCGACAAACGAGCGTTTCTGCATGAATGACGAAGCGCAAGTCTAGCCAAGCAAGTCGAAGCTGGGTCATGAGAGTTCAAAGAAACGTTCGTTCTGACGTGACGAGCCTCGGAGTAGGAAACGGAGCTGCAAAACGGAGTACCTCGGAAAATGGAGAAGACGAACGGCGGTCTCGTGACAGCCTTGGCTTTGCGTGGGGGCAGCGGTCGCAACCTTAACCCTAAGCGGCCGCGGCCGACAGAGGTCCTCACCTTGAGCGGCGGGCATGCGCAGCCGCCTCGCATGATCGAGTACTTTAGGAACAGACGCCTGACAGACGTCACAATCCGAGCATGCGATGGCAGGACCTTTGAGGCGCATAGGAACATCCTGGCGGCCAGCAGTGACTACCTGCATGGCCGCATGGGGGCTGACTGGTCGGATTCGGCTGGGCCGATCGAATTTCCCCACCTCTCCGCGAGCGCGCTCGAGAAGCTCCTGGAATACGTGTATGTCGGCGAGGTCTCACTCTCCGAGTCGCTGATCATCCCGCTGCTCGAGTGTGCTCACTACCTGCAGGTGCTCTCTCTTCTCCATGCGGCAGCCGTCGCCATCCAGTTGCGACTCGAGGCGTCGAATAGCCTCGAGACGTGGACGCTCGCCGACCGCTACAGCATTACGACGCTTGAGAAGGCTGCCATGAAGGTCGTCCTGAAAGAGTTTGCGCAGTGCCGCGCGGGCTCGACGTTTCTGCGCATGCCGCTGCGCTTCATGCGCGATCTTCTCGAGGCGGACATGCTTCTCGCGCCCGAGGAGGACGTCTTCGAGTCCACCGTCGACTGGCTGCGAGCGCAGCCCGCCGCGGCGCTCGCAGAGGCGGCCGCGACGCTGCTGAACCTTGTGCGATACCCGCAACTGCCGCGCCAGTATGTAAGCGAGCGAGTCATGATGGACCCCCTCCTCCAGCAGCTACCTGGCGGCGCGGCCGCGATTCTGCTGCCCTCGATGATGGACAAGTCGTATGGAACGCCCTCGCGAACTTGGAACGCCCGTGGCGTGCCCCGGGGCGTGCAGCGCGACCTCCCGAGGAGCTTTCTGGATGGCTGGACCCAGCACGTGTGCGTCTCGTACGTGGCGGACGCCGAGCACGGCGCGCCGCTACCGGAGAACATCGAGTCCATCCCCCTGGACGCCGAGTATGTCTTTGTCGGTGCCCAGCGGCCCGACGGTTCGATCGCCATCGGCGCTGTCGGGCCCCGAGAAGCGGTGTGCAAGCGAACGCTCGGCAATCGCACCCATGAGGCCAACGGCGTCCACTGGTACTTCTGCGTCGAGCACGGGGACGACGAGGAGGAGGGCGACGAGCCCGGGGGCTCATTTGGCTTCTCGCGCGTCGAGAAGGTCAGCCTCTCCTCCGCTGATACGCTCGGCTCCGGGCTGCACAACGGTGACGACGAGGATCGGGTCGACGAGAATGGTCATTATCGGCTCTCGTGGCACTATGGTGAGGGCTGGCGGGCTGGGCTCGAGATCGAGCTCGATTCCAATAAGATCGATCGAGCGGAGCATTGGATGAAGTTGCTCTACTACCGATGAGGGCGGCTCGCGATAAGCTCGCGACAGAATGAATCTATGCTAGAGAATGCTACGGCGGCATAGCGCCCACACCGGACGAGCACGAGCGAGTTGTCGCTCCCCGGCGCCCGGGTTCGCCCCGTTTTTTGCAACAGTGCACTCGTTGTGTAACGCACACTTCTCCGCGGGCACCGCCCACGCGGCGGGCGCTCTCGGACGCTTTATGTCGGTAACGATCGCCGAACTTGGTACCGACATCATCCGCCCGCCGCTCCACCGATCCCGCCCAGCGTATGCGTGCGGGCACGTCGCAACGTCTGAAAAAATCGTTAGGCAGGGGCCGGCGAAGGCGGGCGGCGCGGCGAGGCGACCGGCGTCCGGCGAGGCGCGCGCGCCGGGCGGCGCGCGCCGCGCGGCGCGCATAAGCCATACGCCCATAACGATAAGCATAACCCGATAAAACCAAATACCATAGTTACCGACGCCTTGACCGACGCCTAACCACAAACCGGCAGTGAGCAGACGAAGAGAAACGTTTACTTGTACCCCGCGGGGTCCCCGCCGCCGGCGCGGGGGCGCCCCGGGTGCGGGCTCGCACGCCGGGTGCTCGCTCTCGCGTCTCGGTCTCGCTCCACTCTGACTCTCGCGGTCTCGCGACACGCGAGCGCGCAACGCCGACCGGCCGCGGCGCGAGATTTTGACCTTGGGGGAGGGTTTCAACACTCAGGTAATTAGAAATTACCCTATGGTGCGTGTTCTACGACATAGTGGGCCGGGCGCACCCGTCGACGCGCGCTCGCGTGGAGGGCGCGCGTGCGGCGGGTGCTGTGGCCTACCGATACAACTCGGGACGCATGCGGACCGTACTCAACATCAACAACCGTACAACATGAATTATGAGGTAAAACGTACAGTGCACTGCTACGTGCGCTCGACAATCAACGCCGTGGGTGCTAAGACAGGGGAGCAACGGCGGGAAATCCCGTATCCATCGATCTTCTTCGGATAAGCATGTTGAACTTGTGGATAGCCTTGAGCTTGGCCTTGGCGCGCGCGAGGGCCGCGTGGCGCCTGAGCTCCCATTCAGCCATGTCATTGTCGATCATGATCATGCTCTCGCCCTCCTTCGCGACGGGCTTGAAGCCTTCAGGGTAGGCTTTCAGCAACTCGTTGATCCGCTTGCGGAGATCAGCGGGCAGCCAAGACTCGAGCGACTCCTGCGCGTGCGGCGCGCTCTGCATCACGTCGAAAATGTCGCGGAAGCCCGGGTCGCACAGGATCCACTTGGGATTGAGAGGGAATGAGTAGCCCTCCTCCAAGCGCGCCATCAGGAAGTGCTTGAGGCCGGCCTGGTCCACGTAGGCCCACGGCACGTTCAGCGGCACGTAATCCTTGAATCCTTCCCAGCACACGAGGAACTCCGTATCCAGCTCCTGTGGGAAATAGAAATTGAAGCACTCGGCGCCGTGGCGCACGGCGCCCGAGAAGTTGAGCCGCTGCACGATCTTGACGATGATGTCGTACGAGCGCGTATCTCCGTAGCCGAACTCTGGCATCGAGTGTTTCGGCACCGCGTTGATGACTGTCTCGTGCTTCAGCACGTCGAGCCATCGCTTGGTCCACCCCTGCGACATGGGCGTCTCGAGCACGCCGGCCACGTTGGTGATGCACCAATGCGCAAGCTTGAGCTGGTCGTCGGGCAGCGGAGGACCGACTTCCATCCCCTTACTGCCAATGAGGAAGGCGTCGATGTCGGAGGCGACTGGCCGTACCCCAATCTCCTCTTCGTGGGCCATCAGCAGTCCCCGAGGGTTCATAGGGTTCTCGCGGTCGTACTGCCAGATGGCGGCCAGCGGCTTCTTCTTCTCGCGCATCGCCTGCATATTCAGGTCCATGAACGCTGGCTCGCTCGGTCGGCCCGGTTCCCAGCCGGGCGGATGGCTGATGTCTTGACGCACCACAAAGGCTTGCCAGAGGAGTCTCTCGGGCATGTCGAGCCCATACGCCTGGTTAAGCGCGGGCACCTCGGGCCGCGCGTGCTCATCGATGTCGATCAGCGTTTCATGCCCCGCCTTCATCTTCCACAGCAAGCCCAAGTCATGCAGACATTCATCGCGTTGATACTCGTCGAGCGCCATTTTGCCCAACTTCCAGCCGGTCATCAGCTGCGTGGCTTTGGTAGCACGCGCCTCTATTTCGGCGAGTATGGGCTCGAGTCGCGCTCGTACGCTGTCGCGCGCCGCCTTCGTGCGGAAGAAGACCCGGCTGCGCGCGTCCGACGGAGACGTGCCCACCTTGCCCTTGTCGGCCTCGTTGTCAATCTGCAAGAAGGGCACAAAGCCAGACAGGATGCCGCTCCTGGCTGACTTGCCCTTGATGTTGAGGGCCTTTCCACAGGCCGAGCCGTCGAAGAGCATCCGCATCGCGTCGAGACTCGTCGGCCGCCAAACTGCAAAGTGGTGGGAAGGCGGCCCCCGTGGCCTCAAGCCTTGGGCACGCAGATAACCAAATGGACCGCGCTCATCGCCCGGCTTGAAATAATCGCACAAATGCCGCCGCGGATCGCAGTCGAGGAAGGCCTTCACCCATTGCGCCCTCGCGCTCAGGTTAACCGTGATTACAATATCTCGGTTGACCTTAGTTTGCCTAAACGAAACGTTTGGACTGTGCCGCGCAAAGGACTCGGATGGGGACGCGCCGCTTGCCGCCTCAACGTTGAGCGACAATGAACGTTGAGGCGTCTCCTGTCCACCGCCTCGTTTTGACAAGTACTCTGCCATGAATTGGATGGAATTCGCAGGACGAGCGGCCATCAGAGCTTCGAGGAACAGATTAATCTCCGCCTCAATCCCGGGGATGTGCTGCATCATATACTCGTCGACCGTCATCGGCTCCGTTTGGGGCTCTGCCGCCTTGAGCTCAGGAGGGAGGCAGTCGCCGTTGGCGGACATGCGCTCCATGGGCTCCGGTGAAGGCCGCTCCCAACGCTTCACCCACACTCCAACGCCGCCCTCCCAGGATGCAAAACGCAGCTTTCTCGAGTTGTCTGCAACGTGGCGCCGTGCCGGGCGCGCGCCGTGCCGGGCGCGCGCCGTGCCGGTATTTCAGTGTGGGTGCGGCACGACACGGGTTGTCGGCTATTTGCGTAAACGAGCTCGTCACCGACCCTGATCTATTTGGCGACTATTTGGCGACGAAACACGTCGCAATCGTCACGACCGGCTGCGGTGCGGCAAATTGAGGGCCGTTGCAGCCCTCCGGCCACACGCCGCGTGACACGCCGAGTGAAGGATGCTGTGCTGGCGCTTTTGACACAGTGAAAGCCTCGGGCTCGAGACGCGCGCCGCTCTTCACAGTAACAGCCTCGGGCTCGAGACGCGCGCCGCTCTTGCACCGATAGTGGCCAACGGCGACCTTCTTGTTGTTGGCGAGGAGCTTTGCGCCTGCGCTGCTGACATCTCTCGCGCGGAAGCAGTGGCTTCCACGTAGCCCGCGCTCGTTGTCACTGCATACGAGCGCGCCACTGGCAATGGCCTCGGGCGTCGTCGTCTCCGCCGCGCAGTAGCAGCTGACACTGGCTGCAAGGTCGAACCGCGTGGTAGCCATGAGCACCTCGCCCGCCGCATCGTCGCGGTTTGGGGGCCATGGCAGCGGACCCCGAAGCACACAAGGCGCAATGGGCCCAGCACTGGCGCGGCTGGTGGCGTTGATCGCAGCAAGATGCCGCTGAACGTTGCATGCATCCGTTTTAACAACCAGGCTCTCTGCGACCGTGACGAGGCACGAAGGTCGCTGGCACGTGGTGCTCACGCCGTCCAAGCAGAGGCAGCTGTTGACGCACCGCTCCATCGGACTCTTGCTCTCCTGAGAGGCGTTTTCGTGAGCGCCATCGCCCATGCTCGTGGAGCTGCCATTCGCGTTGCCGAACCACATGCGATCGCCTCCCGGACGACCTCCCAGTTGATCGCCGTGAAGCCCAGCCTCATGCCCAGACTGTTCAAAGAGCGCCTCGACGGCATGTGACAGCGGACCCAACGGTCGCCCGAAGCGTCTCGCGTCCTTGGCCCACACGTCCACAGCGCGCCCGTAGCCCCACCCGGACGCAAACCCCCGCTGCCACCAGAGGAGACCGTGGCGTGGCTCGAGACGACGGTCGCCCGCGCGCTCAAGAGGCTTTGCCACGTCAGCCTCGTAGGAGCCAAAGGAGAAGATGGCGTGCACGTCGGACTGCGCGAGGTTGGAGCCGGTGGCGCGCTTGACCGCCTGACCGAGCATCAGGTGCCGACCGTGCCTCCCATGCGCCACGTACCGACGCAGGCTCGCCAGCTCGAGCGGGAGAGTGAGCAAGACGTCGGGCCGCGTGCGGATGACAATCGAGCTCGGATCGGGCTCGATGCCATGATGCCAGCTCGCCCATTGGGCGAGAGCCCATACTGCGTGCCAGCCGAAGGCGAGGGCCGCGGGGTAATTGTTGATCGCGCCTCGACGGCGCAGCACAGCGTAACACACAGCCGGAGCACCTGCGCGATTGACCAAGGACGTAATCGCCACCCGTTGCAAAAGGGCGGCCACTTCCGGATTTGGACCGAATGCGCTCGCGAGCGCAGCATGGTCGACGCGGCCGTAGGCACCGCCGGGCGTCGAGTCCTTCAGCGGTGCGTCGAGCTCGTCGGGCACGGCTGCGACGATGAAGGCGCAGTCGGAGGTTGTGGCGCTGGCGAAGCGGGCAAAAAAGGGCGCCGTCCATGCAAAGGTTCGGGCGTGTCCGCTCAGAAATAGCCAGAGTTCGGGAGAGGCACAGCTGCCATGCGGGAACCAACGACCGGCTGAGGCCTCCACGACTGTCACATTGTTGGGGCCGACGATTGCATGGCTTGCCCAGGCGGTGTTGAGGTGGCGCTGCAATTGAGGGATGTCGTTCGAACCACTTGAGTGGCGATGCGGGCTCAGGTGATGTTGGTGATGCAGGTGCGTGTCAGCGTTCAGCACTGTGCTGTTGCTGCTGCGGACGTGCACTTCAGCGACCTCGGCCGCCATTGAAGGTCTGGGTTGCCAAATATGGAAGCTAACATGGAATTCGTTCGAAGGAGACGAAACACGCAGGGGAACGAACGGCTGTAGCGCGACGAACGGCCAGGCGGCTAATTCACTGTTCACAGTGTGCCAGAGCGCTGTTCTCAGCGAATTCTTGGAGTGCAAACGGCCTTCTTGCTGGCGCCGCACTGCGTGCTATGGCGGGCCAGATGGGCGGCGAGCTCCAGTTCATCGTCGACCGGCTCAACGATCCACCCTTCCAGATGCAGCTGACCATGGTTGCTTTCGACGAAAAGTCGCCTTTCGAGCTTCTCGAAGTGGTCAACGAGGTGATGGCAAACCTGTCGTCTCAGCACCGCATTGACCTGCGCGACGAGACGCCTGACGCGACGGCGACGCGCATGCTCGAATTCATGCGGGTGCTTAACTACAAGATCTCGATCGAGATGCAGCAGGCCAAGGCGGCGCTGCTCCACGGCGAGCCGCAGCTCATCTACCCGATGCTCGCGTGGATGCTGCAGCGGCTGCCTGAGCTGCAGAAGCGCGCGTACCTGGCGCGATTCCTGGTCAACGTGGAGGTGCCCGAACACATGTTCACCGACGAGGAGGTCGTCGAAGTCTACCAGAACTACAAGGACCTGCAGGAGGAGTTCAAGGAGGTGCACAAGACGTCGGATAAGTACAAGTCGCAGCTCATCTCGCCCAACGAGATCAAGAAGGCGATCATGCAGATGGAGGAGGACAAGGGCATGCTCGAGCAGAAGGTCGAGAACCTGAAGACGAAGCTCGCCGACCACGAGCGCTTCGAGGAGATGTTCGAGGCGACGCACAAGCTGCGGCTGCAGCAGGACGAGCAGGTGAAGCTGCAGGACCGGCTGAAGGACCAAAAGGCGCAGCTGCTGCAGGCAGAGGCGCGGCTGAACGGGATGGTGGAGCGGCTGAACGCGCAGCGCTCCGAGCGCTCGTCGAGCTCGCAGGACGCGCGCCAGACGCTCGAGGCGCTCGAGCGCGAGGTCGACAGCCTCGAGCAGCGCGCGCTCGAGACGCTGCCCAAGGAGATCCAGCTAAAGCAGCGGCGCATGGAGGAGCTGCAGCAGGTGCTTGCTGAGCCGTCCGTCAACGAGGTGGAGGTGGCACAGATGGAGCAGCAGCAGAAGCAGATGGCGCGCGCCGTGCAGCAACTCGAGGAGCGCAAGCGCGCGCAGAACATCAACCCCGACGACAAGCTGGCCATGTTCCGGCAGCAGGCGACGCTTGTGGCCAAGAAGCGTGAGGCGATCGCGCAGCGGCTGGCGACGGTAGGGCGCGAGCGCGCCGGCATCGAGGCGGAGCTCGCCGAGAAGGCGGGCGACCTCGCCAAGGTGAGCGATCGGCCCGTGCTCAAGGGCGACGAATTCCGCAAGTACGCGTCCGAGCTGCGCGGCAAGACGGCGGTGTACAAGCGCTACCGCGCGGAGCTTTCTGAGATCCGCGCGGAGTGGGGCGTGGTGAGCCGTACGGAAGGGCTGCTGCGCCAGCAGGAGCGCGCGCTCGCCGCGACGCTCGGCGAGGTTGAGGCGCGGCGCGGCCTTACTGGCTACGGCCACACGCAGGAGGAGCTCGAGAAGGTGTCGGCCGCCAAGGCGGAGGTGGATGAGGTCAAAGGGAAGACCCTCGAGGAGCTCTCCGCGGTGGTTGCCGAGATCAACGACAAGATCAAGCGGCACAAGAACAAGCTCGCGCCGCAGATCGTCAAGCTGCGCAAGATGCGCACCGACGTGCGCGACAAGGAGACGGGCTACCTCGAGAAGAAAACGCTGTACAACAACACCAAGGCCGGCATCGATTCCGACTTAGGGACGGTCAGGGCGGAGGCGGAGGTGGCGCTCAAGGAGGCGGCGCACGAGGAGTCGAACGTGTACTACTACGAGTCCTTGGGACAGATCGAGACGGTCAAGCTGCAGCGCTCCAATGACGAGCGCGCGGGCCGCTTCCGGCGCACCTTGCCCGACGGCACCCAGGTCCGCTCGTACAAGGAGCTGTACGCTTACAAGATTAAGCAGCAGGACGCCGCGAGCAAGGAGCTGCGCGACCGGCAGAAGCGCATCAAGGAGAACCAAGGCCCGAACGCCAAGCAGGTCAAGATGTTCAAGGACCTGCACAAGCTGCTGCGCTGCAAGGTCGACATGCAACAGCGCGCGCGCGCCGAGGCCGTCGCGGCCGCGAATATGGAGCAGGAGGAAACCAACGTCTTCACCATGCCCGACGACAACGGCGAAGCCATGGGGTTCTGAGTGCGGCGGTAGGCACGTGCTTCGGTTCGCTCTGAAGTCGCTTCCGGCCGTGGCTTCCGACGCGAAGGACCCCGCGCCGGGCCTTGAGCTGGGCTGACAGCGCGTGCCGTGATGCACAGGTGCGCTTGTTTATACTTTCGTCTGCTCTGACTTTCGTCTGTATATCCTCGCAATCCTAAAACGATTCGTACTCAACTTTACATTTTGTAACTATCCCCCCAACGCAACGGCCCGGCCGTCGGCCCCGGGGGGGGCGGGGCCTGGCCGCTCCCGGGGTCCCGCCTCCAGCGCGCTGGTAGCCGCTAGGCGGTAGGGCCTTGCGCGTTGCGGGGCGGCGCGGGCGGGTCCTACCACGCTTGCAGGCTAGGCGCGTCCGGCGTCGCCCACGCCGTCGCGCGTCGGTGTGCGCGCCGCCCCTGAGCCCGCCGTCGTGAGCCCGTGCCGCGTGCGCGACGGTAGCGCTTGTATAGGGAGGTCTTTTGGAGCACCGCCCACCGTGGGTGGTGCCGGTGGTTTCACGCCCCTAAGCAATCTTCAATGTGTATGGCAGCCATCCCTGATGCGTCGTCGACTCGCGGCGTCGTATCGAGCTCCACAAGCAACGAGCCTCCGAGCGTGCGGACACGCCACGCCTGCAGGCTGTCCGTGTCCACCTCGGCGTGCTCGGCCGGGCGCAGCGAGAGCAGTGCCTGCTCAGCCCCTGTGCTGTCGACGTGTAGGACGCGCACCGGGTAGGGGGACCTATTGAGGAAGAGGGCTTGAACGGGCTGGCCTCCGCCCGAGCTGAAGCCGCTACCCCCTAGCCGCGGCTGCGGGCATGGGCGGAGGGCCAGCGGTAACGCGGCCATGTCCAAACCGGACACTCTCAAGTCCGATCCCAAATCGTCCCCACTGCCCCCCGCGCACAATGCTGCCCTGCCATCGGCGGCGTGCATGCAGCAGGTACTGGTAGCTTCGCCGGACCCCAACGGCGTGCCGGTAGCATCGCCGGTAGCATCGCCGGACCCGAACGGCATGCCGGTCAGCTCGGCGGCATCCTCCGGGCTCGCCGCCCAAGGAGCCTTGATCGGCCGGCACTCGGGGGCGCATGAGCACGAGGAGCCGTCGGTGAACACCAGCGACGCGACACGCCGACGCCGCCCTCGCCGCCGCCGCGAAGGCGCATCTAGCGACGCCGTGAGCTGCCGCTGCTGCCGCTGCTGCCGCTGCTGCCGCTGCTGCCGCTGCTCCTCCTCGGACTCGGGCGGCACGTCCGGGTCGGGTGCTCGGGATGGCGCCTCGCCGTCGTCAGCCGCCGCCTCGCCGCCAAGCGCGGGCATCCCGAAGCTGTCGAGCGTCGGGTCCGCCCGAAGGTGTGGCGAGGCGATCGGCGGCTGCTGCGGCTCAGGCTCCCCGCTGAGCTTGCGCGCCATCCACGCGTCGTGTCGGCGCAGCAGTGTGGGCTCGTGCGAAGGCAGCACCTTCTTGGCGAAGAGCGCGGGCGAACGCTGCGCGGCCGCCAGCGCCTTCCCATCGAGCAACATGGCGCCCCCCCACTCCGCCTCGGGCAGGGACGCCCAGTAGCGCGCACGCGCACCCGCCTCATTCTCCGGCCACATCTCGTAGCGCAGGGGCAGATCGATCGCCGTGCGCCGGAAGGGCGAGTGCATGAGCACCGTGGGTAGGTACCACTCGTCCGCGAGCAGCCGACGCTCGAAGACGCGCGCCCACTGCAACGCGTGCGCATCCGTGAGCAGGTACCTGCAGAGGCTCGCCGGCAGGAGCCGCACACAGTCGCAATCAGCCGCAATCAGCCGCAATCAGCCGCAATCAACCGCAATCAACCGCAATCAACCGCAATCAGTCGCAATCAGGTACCTGCAGAGGCTCGCCGGTAGAATGGCCCACTGCGTGCCGCGGAACTCGCCATAGGACGGCCGGGGCGGCTCGGGCGCTGCAAAGGGCACCGCCGCATGGAGCAGCGGGCCCGACTGGCCGTAACAGCAAGCCGGACCGGGCGAGCGGCGCGTCAGGCTCGAGTTGGCGCTCGAATTGACACTGACGAATCCGAAACCACCGCACTCTATGACGGAGTGCCGACGCAAGGCGCCGCCCCAAAAGGCGCGGCGGCGGCGCTGCAAAGGGGATGGGGATGGGAACTGGTCGAGCTCGACGTCGTCCTCCAAGCGGGGCGCAACCGTTGCAGCTGCTGCCGCCGCCGCCGCCGCCGCTGCTGACGTCGCAGCGTCGCCTCCTTCACCCCTTCGGCCCGCAGCGGATGGCGGCGGGTCGACGTGCACAAACGCGCGGCCTTTGAAGCGCCCGAGAAAGGCGGTGAGCTCTTCGCTCGTGCGCAGGGGCAACTCGCTGTCGGACAGGTTGATGAAAAAGTCGAAGTCCACGCGCTGGACGAACGAAGCCATGGCATCCAGCATCGCTGTCACCATCGAGAAGCCACCCCACTGCACGAGCCGCCGTGTCTTGAGCACATGCACATTGGCAAGCGTACTCGCGTATGAAACGAGCGCCTCGTGCACGGAGGCGTTCGCCTTGAGGTCGACGTGGACGAGGAAGAGGTGAACCGGGCTGTAGAGAGCGCGCACGAGGCGGGACACGAGCGCTGGCGCACTCGGCCGCGAAGCGAGCACAAAGAAGACGAGCCGCACATCGTCGGCCCGCGGCCGTGGCGCGATACTCACGCCCTGCAACGGATCTGGATAGAGCGAGAGGTGCGCCCGCGGATCAGCCTGCTCGGCTAGCGCGCGCCGCATGTACACCTGACAGCGCTCGCCGAGCGCGGTGAGGTGCGGCAGCGCGGCCAGCGGCACGCCCTCGTTGCTCGTTAGCTCAAAAGCCGGGACCGGCGCATTATCGGTGGAGCCGCTCGCGTCAATTGCGACCGATACATGTGCCTGCATGTGATGGCTAACACGGACGGGCGGGTCCGTACCATTTATGGTAAGTGAACGTACCGTAAACAAAAGTCAGGTTGAACAAGTTGTGGCGATCAGAGGGACCAGGGGTCCTCAAGCTAGTGGATACGATTCTGCATTCTTTTGTACGCCAGTCCGGTGTCTCATTGAGGCCGACGAGGAGTCGAGGTCGAGCACGTCGAGTCGACTTCATGAGCAATAAGAGGACAAAGAGGAGGACGAGGACAGCGAGAACAATTGGCCAACTTCACCAATGAGCACGCTTCACCGTACTGGCTTCGTGATCATGATTCCCGGGCAAGCTCGACCTCCCCCGAGGTCACCTTGATCGAGGCCATCAAGGCACGAAGGCACGGACGTGGAGGCGATGTGCTTGGCGGCTTCCTCTCGGCTTCCTCTCCTGCACACCCACGCGCCCAATGGCGTGTCGCCCCCACCAGGGAACACAAAATACCCCTCAACACTGTCGCATGACGACGGCGGTTCGGAGTGCGGGTCGGCGGGTGCCAATTGGGACAGCTTGGTGCCAGAGCACGTCCTGGTGGGATCGCGATTACCACCAGGATTTGAGAGTGGACGTCTCCAACATTTTTATACAATCAGGTCCTCGTGGACCGTCTTGTCTGCTTGACGGTCTCTGCATCACTGCATGCCTGGTCGTGTGCAGGTCGTTCATCATGCGGTGGACGGCAGGACGCCTGTCTAACTCCGGCTAATCTCCGGCTGAGTTGGAGGCGGCGCTGGCGGTGGCGGCAACTGTGGCGGCGCTGATGCCCGCCGGCAGCGCTCTCGGGGCCAATAACTGGGCAGGCTCGCACGCTGGCTGCGATTGGAGGTGGCCCTTTTTGCGAGGCCCGCCAAGCTTGCCAGCTTGCCGGCGTCCGTCTCAGCCGAGGATGCATCGCGCAGACAGTGGCCGTCTGGTCGCCGCGTTGCAGCGGCACGCGAATCCACAGCTGTTGGCCAAGCCTCCGGCCACCTATGACGCCAAGACGGTCATCCTTCAAAGGTACGCCAAGGGCCTCGTCCGGTGACCGCACTGCCTGATGGGCGGCTTCGCTCACAAGGGGGCCGTCAGCAAAGCTGAGTCAGAGCTGCCGCCTGGCTTATTCCGCCCACGCGCGTGCTGCTGCACGCTAGCGAGCTGCCACGCGCCAAGGGGAGTGTGCCGGGGAGTGTATTGGGGCTCGGAGGGGGGCTGGCGCGCGCTCTGTGGATCTGGCCTCACATGGGGGCCACACGAGAGGCTCACCGCTCACCCGCCTCCATCGCTCCGGGCTTCTCCGGGCACCAAGATCGCAAGATGTCAAGATGTACGCCTACTACGTAGTGCATGCGGCAGAAGCTTGTGTTTCGGCAGCTGCGGAGGCTGAAGCAGCAGGAGCAGCGGCAGTGGCAGCGGCCACACTCACGTCCAACGGGTGGCACAGCCGTGTGGCATATTGCACCCGAGGACAGCAGAATCCGCACGGCCCGACAAGAGACTCAGGTGTGCAGCCACAATCGCGCCCGTCACATAACCCACACGCACAATCCACACGACCCGAAGAACCAGATCTGCCTCTCCCCGCTTCCCCCTCTCCCCACATTCCCGAATGCATGCGCCCGAATCCCATCACAGTCACACCTCCGAACTTCTGCCACCTCAGCACACACGATTGCATCGGCACCAAGCCTTGGGTCCACCGTCGAGCGCTCGGCCGGGCAGCGCCTGCCTGACGCCATCCTCAGCGCAGTGGCGGGCCTTGTCGACCACCAATGGCAGCGCTCTCTCCGTCCAAAAGGAACTCTTTTCTGCAGCAGCTCCACCTGTACCCAAAGGTGCCGAACGACCTTACCGACGCGACGAGGCTTGGTGGCGCGCTCTCTCTTGTGTGTGCCGGGCTGATGACCTACCTGTTCGTCTCCAACATCGCGGAATACCTCAAGATGACGACGAGTACCGACGTCGCGCTCGACGACACGGGCGACACGACAATGAGGCTCTTCTTCAACATCACCATGGAGCGGCTGCCATGCCGTTTTGCGAGCGTCGACCTCTTCGACGTTATGGGTACCGCGCTGACCAACCTCTCGAGCGATGTGCTCAAAGTGCGCGTCGCTCCCGGCACTGGCCACAAGGAAGAGTTCCACGTCGATGCGCCACGGGCGGTCAAGCACGAAAAGATCGAAGTCGACGAGGAGGAGATGCTCAAGGCGCTCGGCAAGGATGACGGGCCTGCGCAGCTCAACGCGGACAACTTTGAGACCTTCGTGAGCCACTTTGAGCTCGTGCTGCTGGCCTTTGGCGCGCCATGGTGCCCGTGGTCGCAGCGCCTCGAGCCCATCTGGATCAAGACGCACAATGAACTTAGGGGAAAGCCGTTTGCGTCGCGGGTTCGCGTCGCAAAGGTCGACTGCACCGCCGCCAACGCGCACAGCCTATGCCAGACGCAGCACATCCACGCGTTCCCGACGATCCGCGTCTACCGACATAAGGCGCTGCACGCGCACGAGAACTACCTTGGCGACCGCGACTCGAACGCCTTTATTGAGTTCATCGAGACCAGCCTGCCGCGCGCAAAGTCGAGCGGCGGACTAGGTACCGCACAGATCGCGGGCCAGCACGTCGAGGCGAGCGTGGGCGAGGGCGAAGGGTGCATGCTGACCGGCTCGGTGCGCATCTCGCGCGTGCCGGGCAACCTGCGCATCTCCGCCGCCTCGCCCGAGCACTCGTTCAACATGCGCACGATGAACGTGACGCACCACGTTGACAAGTTAATCTTCTCCTCGCTGAAGGAGACGTTCCGACTGCGGCACGTGCTGCCGCTCGAGCAGCGCTCGGGGCTGCTGAGCGCCTCGTACGGGATGCACCAGGAGCTGGCCACGCTCAAGCATTACCTCAAGGTGGTGCCCTTCCAGTACCAGTTCCTCGACGGCGAGCGGCAACACACGTACCTCTACAAGGCTAACTACAATGAGTACCAGCCACGCAAGCTAGAATGGTATGAGGGCAAGGCGGACGCGTACGTCGACACCGATCTGGTGCCCAACGCGGCCTTCCACTACGACATCTCGCCGGTCATGGTCGTCGTGCAAGAGGAGACACAGAGCTTCTCCTCCTTTGTCACAAAGATATGCGCCGTCATAGGCGGCATCTACACCGTTGTAGGTCTGCTGGACAACGTCGTCTACCACACGGGCCAGAAGCTCAAGAAATTGGCGTGAGCACGTCTCGCTTGCGGCGTGCGTGGGCCGATCTCGCGCCCGATCTCGCGCACGCGGTCACCGTCGATCGTCGCGATGGATCTACAGTAGTACGTTACAATCATACAACTTCACCACTCATATCATGCGTATAGCACATCTCTGTACTGCTGTATGCGCGGTGAAGATCTCCTTATGTTGGTACTTATCTCACCACACTAATCACCACACCCGAGGGAACGATCCGATAAGAGGCATAAGAATGATGACCGCAAATAACGACCCCTTTTCAACAACGAACGGCCCCGGCGCTCGAGTGCGTGCGGTCGTGGGGCGGGTCGCTCGCCCGCCGCCTCCGCGGGGGCGTCGTGCACGTTGTTTTTCACAGCCCTTGGTTATAAAAAGGCCGCCGTGTCGGGCGCTTTTTTATGTGAGTCGCTGCAACGGTCGCGCGCGGCATGTCGATTGCGGAGTGGCTCGCACGCTGCGCCGACGCTCGCGCATCGGACCAGTCGATCCCATTGGGAGCGCTCTGCCGCCAAATCGTGGCGCACGGCGAGTGGTACGCGGATGTGGACGAGCATGGTGAGTTGGTCGACTGCCAAGTGTACTGCGGTGCAGCCGCCCCATCCGAGTCAATGCTGAAGCCCGTAAACGGGATAGCGCTCGCGGCGGCAGCCGCACAAACATCATCGATTCGATTTCACTACGAAGCAGACGTAGCACCTCTGGTCTTGGACGCCACTGAGACCTCTCTGCTTGCTACGTTCGTGCAATCCACTGTGGTCGAGGCGCTGCTGCAGAGGCTGCATGATGGCTCGCCGCTCGAGGTTTCCGAACCCTTTTCACGTCTTCGAACGGGCGCGTTCTTCGTATTGTGCGCGCAGGCAACGGGCGACTCTTCCTCACTCCGCATGGCCCTCGTGCCGGATGTGGATGGAGGCCGGCGCCTTGTGGCAGCGTTCACGACACAGGATGCCCTCCAAGCGTTTGTGGCGGCGGCGAGCAAGCCGAGCGAGCACGTCTCGATGCGGCTGGCGGGTCAAGAGCTCTTTCAGTATATTCTCGACCAGGGCACGATGCTCGACGGCGTCGTTTTCAACCCGGCGGGTCCAACCCCGCCGATCGCGTTCGCCAATGAGGTGGCGCGCGCTGTGTGCGATATGGGGCGCGCTTAAACGAATTCGTAGCTCTTGAAAACCTGTTTTTGAACTAAATCCAACAATACGGTCCTACAGTTTCGACCACAGTTTCTTGGCCAGGCATTTCCCTCATTCGGTCATTCGTGCTCATAGGGACTGCGGGACTACTCGATTATACCGACTAACTTGAAAGATGATCGCAGCACCTTTCAGTTTCACCCCGCGCGACCGAGGCCGCGCGTGACCTGAGAGCTGAGACAGGGACATTCGTTAAATGATAAATGCTTTTTCCTCGCGCTGACACACGCGAAGCAAGCACCAGCCGCGCCGCCCCGCGGACCGACGCGCCTGTTGGCGCCTGCGGCCTGGCCGTGGCGCCTCGCTCGAGTCGGTTACAAGTATCTGCCGTCACCCGTCACGCGTCAGGCTTATTGTGTTCCATGCACACACGGGGGAACACGACGTCGTGTTCAAATCTAAACAATACGTATCCGGTTACATGTACACTTGTACAGACACAGTGCAAGCCGGCGCTGTTTGTGGTGCACTGAGTGTGACGACTTTGGTTTGGAATTTCTCCGGAATAGTTCACACACCCTCTGAGTATGAAGATGCGCCTTATCAAGGACGCGCTAAAGGCGACCGGGCGGGGCTAAGCGTTCAGCGGCCCGGCCCGGCGGCTGATCGAGTATGGCTGTGATAATAGGGGGTCCAGGGGTCCCCG
>PJAB01000540.1:0-24412 GCA_002887195.1 Chrysochromulina parva | reverse complement strand
GGAGACGCCGGGCGAGGGAGAAGTGCAGTGCACCCCCGAGTCGATACAGTCAGAGCTCCACGAGGCCCTGAACCTCGGCTGCCCATCTTGCGAGGTGTTCTGCGACCCGGATCCAGACGGTTGCATCGCGATGAAATGCAGCAGCTGCAACGTGGCGTTCTGCTGGATGTGCTTTCAGCCCTGCGACCGCGATGCGCACCCTCACTGCCGCAAGGTGCACGGTGGATACTTTCCGCCGAGAACTGTCGTGAACCAATGGCATCGGCGGCTCCGATGGCGCCAGGTCGACGGGGTGTTGCAGCGCGCGTTTGGGGAGCGCCCGGCGCCGAAGCTCGCGGTGGGGGTGGAGGTGCTCAACGGGCTGCTCTCTGGCCTCAAGAACTCTTTCGGCCGGCTCTTCAAGTTCGTCCCATCTGCGGAGGGGGTTGGCGCAGCCGAGGCGGCGGGAACGGCGGCGGCCAAGGCGGCGACCAAGGGGGAGGCTGCGCGCATCGCTTCCAAGCAAAAGGTTGTTTTGCGGGAGGAGGCCTTGCGCCTCTGTGCGCGGAACCTCGCGGACAACGAGATTCGGCTGTGGCCCTTCCCGACCGTGGAGCCGTCAGTGGGAGGCATGCTCGAAGATGTACAGCACGTGCGAGCGGCGCAGTTTGGGCAGATCGACCAGCTTCGAGCGCTCCTCGACGACACGCCGGAGCTTATCGACCAGGCCAACGACCGCGGCATGACTGCGCTCATGGCCGCGGCGCACGGAGGGCACGCTGCAGTCGTCAAAATGCTCCTCGAGCGCGGGGCGGACGTTACCTGCCGGGACGATCGTGGGGTGAGCGCTCTGGACTATGCGATCAGGGAGAACAAGCAGGAGGTGGCGCGGGCGCTCCTGGATTGTGGCGCCAAGGTCGATGCGCTCAAGAAGGGGCTCAGCATTGAGTCGGCCACGATGCTTGCCAAGATCGGCGCGGAGAAGGGCATCATGCTCTCGGGCATGACGCGCGACCAGACGGAGGCCAACTTCTCGAACGGGAACCTCCGACCCGCCGACACAATCCTGATCGTGTCGGACCTGAAGTTGATGGCGGGGGTGACCACCCTCTTCCTCGGAATCAACAACATCAGCGACGAGGGTGCCAAGGTGATTGCGGAGGCGCTGAAGGTCCACGCGGTCTTGACCACCCTGCGCCTTGACAATAACAAGATCGGGGTTGAGGGTGCCAAGGCAATCGCTGAGGCGCTGAAGGTCAATGCGGTGTTGACCACTCTGTCCCTCAACTACAACCAGATTGGGGACGAGGGTGCCAAAGCCATCGCTGAGGCCCTCAAGTCGGGCATGGTGGTGGTGACCATCCTGAACCTGGACTCCAACATGATCAGGGGTGAGGGAGCCATCGCGATCGCGGAGGCGCTGAAGGTCAATTCGGTACTCAAAAATCTCTCTGTCGCCAACAACAACATCGACGGAGAGGGGGCGCAGCAACTCGCGACAGCAGTCCTCAGCAGCGCATCTCTCGAGGTCTTCTCGGAGATCCCAATCAAGAAGCTACGTGCAGACGCGCTGACGAAGCTGGACCTGAGAGGCGTTGGGGTCTCCGGCGCCCTCATCCTCTCTGATCTTCTTAAGTTCAGCTTGGCACTCAAACATTGCAACTTGCTCAAGAATGGCCTTGGTGTTGAGTTGGCCACGATGCTTGCCAAGATTGGCGCAGAAAAGGGCATTATGCTCTCGGGCATGACGCACGACCAGACGGAGGCCAACTTCACAAGTCAGTACCTCCAACCGGCCGACTGCATCCTGATCAGGTCTGACCTGCAGTTCATGGCAGTCTTGACCAAGCTGTTCCTCTGTGGCAACAACATCGGCGACGACGGTGCCAAGGCGATCGCGGAGGCGCTGAAGGTCCACGCGGTGGTGACCACCCTGGACCTGAACTCCAACAACATCGGTCCAGTGGGAGCCATTGCGATCGCAGAGGCGCTGAAGGTCAATGCGGTGTTGACCGAGCTCAGGCTCGGGAGCAACTGGATCAGCGACGACGGTGCCAAGGCGATCACGGAGGCGCTGAAGGTCAACACGGTGGTGACCACCCTCTTCCTCTCGATCAACAGCATCGGGGATGAGGGAGCGAAGGCGATTGCGGAGGCGCTGAAGGTCAACTCAGTGGTGACCACCCTGCACCTGGGCCAGAACCAGATCGGTGCGAAGGGTGCCATCGCGATCGCGGAGGCGCTGAAGGTCAACGCGGTCTTGACCAAGCTGCGGCTTGGTGACAATAACATGGGAGATGCAGGGAAAACAGCGGTACAAAATGCGGTGAAGCTGAAGGGCCGGAGTGGATTTGAGTTGCTAATGTAGGAATCATAGAATGTACCAGTATTCATAGATTGTGCGAGTACTATGAACATGTAAAGTTCGCTGCTGCGTGTCGTCTGTGAAAGTGTGGAAGCTCCGCCGTTTAGGATTAGGTATCGCGTCGTAAACCGCTACCGGATTACGGTCGCAATACGGTATACGCGTCTCGCGAGGTTTTGGCTTTTTCGGATAAACATTCTGTATTCTCGGACGTAAGCTCGTTAAGGGATTGAATGAAAATGTTTAGAATGCCGCGAGAGCTTCGACGCCATGGCGCGAGCCCCCAAAATCGAAAATGATAAATGTGAAAATTCATCTGTCGCTTTAAACTTACATAATCACGTGAAATCGTGCTGCAAACCGAGAAACCGACCGTCGCCGCGTCGGTTTGGACGGCGAGCACGCGCGCGCTTGTAGGAAGCGGCGATTGAGGATCTTGTCCCCGGACTCTTGCCCGGCGTGGCGGGACGGATTAGACCGGACTGAGATCTGAGACTGAGTGACGAAAAGACCAACAGAAGAAGAATCAATCATTCTAAGAATGCCGCGCTATTCTTGTGCGAGCCTCCAGACACCAGAGACTGGATGGACAGTGCCACCTATGTATAGCTTTCAGCCCCTACCGCCGCCTACACGCCGGAGTATCCATAGAGCCCACCCCGTGTCATTCCCCCGGCCCCTACCCCCTAGCCCGGCCCATTCGGGCGTCACTCGGCGGGTGGTTACTAATTGCGTGGACCGCTCAGGCCAATGTGCTGCGTGCATGCACCTAGCCCGGCCCATTTGGGCGGCACTTGGCGGGTGGCGCGCTTCCAATGTGCTGCGTGCATGCATCCTCGGGCGAGCGCACGAGCTCACGGTCGACACTCGTGTGCGCCCAGCCCGGGAGCAAGCGCAGGATTTGGTACGGCCCTGCCTCACCGCCCGGGCCCGTTTCCGACTCGAGCGACTCCTGGCTATTCACCTTATCCCGGGTGACGCGCGGGCCGGTGCGCCGTGCGTCCCATGATACGTACTGCCACCAGAGCTGGTTCGGGTCCGTGCGACCGTTGGGGTTCGTCAGGGCGCTGAGCAGCTGCTCAGTCGCGCGGATCGGGTTGAAGATGAGAAGGTGGCGCTCGGGTTTCCCTAAGCGGTGCAGTTTGCGATAGCATGCACCCACGATGACCACAGCATGGCCTGCCCATTGTAGGTAGAGTGGAGGGCACTGGCAACGGTGAAGACCGCCGCCGCGTAAAGACGAGGGGGCCATGCCATCGCCGTGCAGATCAGCGCCTTCGCCACCGCCGTCGCCGCCGAATTCCGGGAGGCCGGCAATGCCGCCGCCGCCGCCGGCGGCGCCGCGCTCGCCTTCGCAGTGCGCATCAAAGTGGCTCCAGACCCAACGGAACAGGAGCTCTGATGCCGTGGCCTCGCCTTCGGGTCCATCAATAAGGTCGTGCAGCTCGGCGCGGCAGCCGGCCCACCGAAGGACCGCCCACATATCCGAGGCACCCATGAGCTTCAGGTGCGGCTGCACGATCGGCCCGCCGGCGTACTCGAGCACATCCAACGGCGAGCTCGCGGGAGATCGACCCATTGGATGACCGCCGCCCGGGAGTGTGCTGCCGCCAGCGAGAGCGAGGGCCTGGAATCCACTCCCAATGTCGCGTAACGGGTTCCAAGGCGCCGTCGCGGGCGCCGACGCGGGCGCCGACGCGGGCGCCGTCGCGGCCGCGCTTCTCGATGTGGGGCTGGCGGACGAGGCGGCGGCCGCCGCCGACGCGGGCATGCTCGGCGCCGCGGCTCTCGGCGCGGCCGCCTCTGCGGCTGACGCTGCGGGAGGCACGTTGCTTGCCGTTACGGTTGGCAGCCGCGGCGGCGGGCGCGGCGGCGGCAGCGGCAGCGGCTCGCACACGAGCTGCCCAGTTTCGTCCCGTGGTTCCTTTCCAAACGGCTCCTGCATGTGCATGGTCGAGTTGCCGAGCTGCTGCGCACCGTCGGTGTCCCACCCCGCACGCCATGCCTCACGAAGCGTGCGCTGCAGCCGGCGCACCGAGGGCACCGCGCGGCTGACGTGGCGTGCACTCGGAGCGTCCAGGAAGATTTCGCGTGCGCTCGGCCAGCGGCGCTGCTGCCAGCGCTGCTGGGCCATCACGTACGAGATCAGCATCTGGGCGGACCGGTACGCGCAACTCTTGTCGGAGCGATCCTGGGCAAGGTGGAGCACGGGGCCCGCGCACAGTAGCGCGTGCAGCCAGCCGCCGTCCTCGACAGCCCGAGCCGCCATCGCTTCGATGCACGTGGCGAGCAGCGGCAGCACGTGCGACGATCGCGGCGCGGAGATCTCCACCGACTCGGCGAGCGGCGGCATGCGGCGCGCGAGGCTGGTCAGAGTGTAGCGGGCGAGCGCCGGCACGGCGGCCGCGTAGAGGGCGCGGTCGACACGGGCGAGGCGGCCGAGCGTCGTTGTGGGCGTCTGCTGGAGCGCAGCTGCGCCCCTCTCGCCGTGGCATGCAGCCACCTCGGGCAGCATCGACAAGATATGTTCGAGAAGCCACGCATGCGTCTGCGGGTCGACTGCGACCCCGAGGCGCTCGTGCAAGCTGCTCTCGCACGCGCGCAGCCTGTCCGTGCACACGTGCAGGGACTCGGAGCCGTTGCAAGGGGCCACAAGCCAGTGCTCGCCGCCAGGCAAGACGCTCGAGCTCAGCACCGCCACCTCCTCACCGTCCAGCTCGGGTCGTTCCACGATGCCGTGTAGCGTCGCGTGGCAGCCTGCGCGCACCTCGACTGACGACGGCTTCACAGCAGCGCTCGCCGCCGGGCTATGCGACGCAGCAGCCGGGCTCGTGCCGTTCGGCGCTGGCGGTGTCGATACCGCGTGCTTCTCGCGAGTCGCCACGGCCGATGGGGATGTACCTTTGGGTGAACCTTGGGTACTGGCGGGCGAGCTGGTACCAAGAGCCTCGAGCGGTGGCAGCACTTGGCGTGGCGAAGGCGATGCCGCCTCGCCGTTTGGCGCGCGAGCTCGCACGATCGCCCCAGGTCCTTTATTGAAGAGACCTGCAAAGGCCCCCAGCCTCGCACTGTCTCCCTGAGGGCTCCGGCTCCGAACCCTCGCACTGTCTCCTCCGGGTTGCAGCGGCGGCAGGTCTCGAGGAGAGCTCGAGCCATCGCCCGCGCTGAGCGGCCCGCCAAGGCGCCGTCGGAAGGCCGACGCGCCGCGCGTTGCGTGCGAAATGGTGACCGGAATCGTGGATAACCTCGTTGAACTGCTGAAGTGGAGGGCGCCTCTCACGAGGAGTGGTGGCTCAGCACGAGCTGGCGCGCGTGTCGTTTCTCGTTTTTAGCGGTGAAAAAGGTCAGCTGATGCGGGGGCAATCTTCGTGTCAGTAAAGTGACCAGGCTGATCTACTCCACGCGGTGCTCCACCGCTCCCCGCGTGTGTGGGCACCGCGTGCGTCAGGGCGTGGCCGCAGCATGGGGCTCTCCGTCCTCGCCAGCATGGGGCTCTCCGTCCTCATCGTTGTGGTCGCCGTGCCGCGGATGATGGTCCTCATAGTCGGGCATCTCGCGCTCGCGCTCGCCGTCGCCGCCGCCGCCGCCGCCCTCGTGCCCGTCCAGGTGCTCGTCTTTATGCTCGCCGTGCTCCTCGTCGTGCGCAGGGTCGGCGTGGTCGTCTCCGTAGGCGTGGTGGTCGTCCGCGTCGTTGTGGTCGTAGCGATGGTGCCCGTAGGCGTCCGGGTCGTGCGGGTATCCGCGATACCGCCCATAGCGTCGGTGATGGTAGTCATCCCCGTCGTCGTCGTATCCGTAGTGGTGCAAACGGTCCATGTACTCGTCGTCGTCGGGCATTTGACTGCCGGGTGGCTGGGCCGCATCAGATGCCGCGCCATCGGTGTGCGTCGCGGGCCAGCAATCGCTCTGGCAGCCCAGCGAGACTGAGCAGAACGCCTCACCATTTCCGCACCAGCCGTGCGACGAGCAGCATTGACCCTTGCCGCATCGCGTCTCGCCAAACCAGTCGCTCTGAAAGTCCTTGCCGCACCGACCGTCGCCGCGCATCCCAAACCATACCCTCACGACCTCTGTGCGCAATAGAATCGTACAGGCGAGCGCGCGCGTCAGCCTGTGGGTCTTGGGGCTGAGTCGGGCCGGGTTCGCATCACGGTGCAGGGTGCGCGCGTACCATCGTCGTCCTGCTCGTGCGTATAGTGGTAGAAGAAGACGATGTACGCGGCGATCGATCCTACGAACGTGCCAACGAGCACGCGCGGCTTGCGCATGAAGCGGTGAGACGGCTTCGTCGTCTCCATGCCTTCGCGACGCCGAAAGAGAGCACACGACACGTCAACAAGTTTGCAAATCAGGGGCTGGGAGCCCCTTGTGCAAATCGGGCCTTGCCGATCGGAGGTTTCCACGAGCACGCGGATGCTGGTCAAAACCTGCCGCTGATACGGCGCGTCGTAACCGCACTCTCAAGAGGCAAAAGACTTCCCCGCAGGACACCGCGCGAAGAAAGGCTCAAGGCATTTACAAAACGTCATGTCCTTCTTGAGCAGCGTGCGGGAGGCAGCCTCGGCGGGCCTCAAGATGGCGGCCTCGATGGCGTCAGGCACATCGCTGCCCTTCGAACAAGGCCCGCAGATCACGAGCTACCAAGGTGTTATGAAGATGTACTCGGGCAAGCGCGAGAATAAGGAGGGCGTCAAGGAGATCGTCTCCATCTTCATGTACGACCTGAAGAACAAGAAGTCAGACGAGGAGCTCGCGCTCGTCAAGAACGCGCAGAGACGGCTGCGCACGATCAAGCACCCGTACCTTCTGCGCTGCATCGACGCGGGCGAACAGCTCGATAACAAGGGAGGTGGCATCATCTGGATCGTGACTGAGCCGGTGCAGCCGCTCGAGGACGTGATCGACAACCTGCGCGAGGCGCCGGGCTCCATCGCGTGGGGCACATACACGCTAGCCGCCGCCATCAAGTTCCTCAACATCGACTGCAACATCGTGCACGGCCAAGTGTGCATGTCTTCGCTCTTCGTGGACAAGGGCATGGATTGGAAGCTTGGCGGCTTCGAGCTGCTCGTGACGGCGCCTGAGGCGAACCCGGCCTACTTTGCACGCGCCAAGGATGTGCTGCCCAAGCGCTACCAGTCACCCGAGATCTCACGTGGCCAGCCCGAGCAGCTCGAAGCTCTCCAACGCATTCCAGTGGCCGCGGACTGGTGCGCGTCGCTGCACTGCTACAGCCCGGTTGCGTGTGGCCACGGGCCTCAAATGCATCTGGGCCCGTGCGCCCCTGCGTGCCCCTGGCTGCGTGCCCCTGACGGTGTGTCCCTGACGGCGTGTCCTGGGGTGGCAGGTGGGCGCTCGGCTGCACTGTATTCGAGGTATGGTGCGGCACGATCAAATCGCCTTCGGACCTCAAGAACATGAGCGGGATGCCCGAGGCGCTCCGGCCCGACTTTGTGCGCATGCTGCAGTCGAGTCCGGCCGGCCGGCTGCGCCCTGCGGAGCTCCTCTCCAATCCGGTCTTCGAAGACGACTACGTCTCTCTCCACATCTTCCTCGAGACGCTGAATGTGAAGGACGCGATCGAGAAGGACAGGTTCTTCACCAAGCTCGCGGAGCGCGTGCCTGCCCTGCCCAAGCCCGCCGCGCAGTGGAAGGTGTTGCCCGCGCTCAACAACTCGCTCGAGTTCGGCGGCGGCTCGGCGCGTGCGCTCGAACCGCTGCTCAAGATCGCCAACGTGCTGAGCGAGGAGGAGTACCAGGAGCAGGTGGTGCCCACCATCATCAAGCTCTTTGCGAACACAGACCGCCAGATGCGTCTCCCGCTCCTCGAACGGCTGCCCTCGATGGTGGAGCACCTCTCGAAGAAGGTCATCAACGAGTCCATCTTCCAGCCGCTAGCGATGGGTTTCGTCGACACCTCGGTCATCCTACGCGAGATGACGGTGAAGAGCATCGTGACGATCGCTCCCAAGCTCAGCTCGGGCACGATGCAGCACGTGATGCGCGCCTTTGCGAAGCTGCAGCTGGATGAGGAGGCCGCTATCCGCACGAACACGACCATCTGCCTCGGCAAGATCGCCGCGCATATCGACGCGCCGACGCGCGAAAAGGTGCTCATCCCCGCTTGCTGCCGAGCGCTCAAAGATCCCTTCCCGCCCGGCCGCGCCGCTGGCCTCATGTCGCTCACGGCGACGCAGCAATACCACAGCCCCATGGACGTCGCCACCAAGATCGTGCCCAACGTGGCGCCGATGGTGCTGGACGTCGAGAAGGACGTGCGTGAAGCAGCGCTCGCGTGCATGCGCATCTACATGCAGCGACTCGAGCATGCGGCCCAGCAACTCTCGTTGCCGCCGGAGCAACGCAAGGAGCTGCAGGCACCCGAGCAAAAGACGCCCGATCTGTCCGACCCGGCGGCTGCAGTCTCGTGGCTCACCTCGACGGTGACCAACGCCGTCAAGGAAGCCGTCAAGGAGCAGACTGGCGGCTCCGCGCCCAAGGCGGCCGCTGGCTCAGCCGCTGGCGCCCCGGCTGGCTACGGGACCGGTGGGCCCGGTGCCGCCATGTCGTCCACGCCGCTCACGCCAACGCCGGCCGCGCCGGCCGCCTATGCGCCGCCCAAGCCCGCCGCGCCCGCGACGACGCCCGTCGCACCTGCCGCGCCCGTCGCTGCGGCGCCGGCCCCAGCGAAGGACGGTTGGGGAATGGACGACGATGATCTCGGGCTCAATGATGCCTTCGGCAGCGTCGGCGTCTCGGGAGGCATGGGCGGCATGGGCGGCGGCATGATGGGCGGCGGCATGATGGGTGGCGGCATGATGGGCGGCGGCATGGCCACGCTCGCCCCGCCGACGACGGGCGACGACTTTTTTGGAAGCTGCGGCATGGCGTCGGCTCCGAGCATGCCCCCGAAGGCCCCGGCGGCGCCCGCCGCCGATCCTTTTGCCTCGTTCGGCAAACCGCCTGCGCCCGCCGCGGTGCCCAGCACGCCAATGGGCCAGATGGGCGGAATGGGCCAGATGGGCGGCATGGGGCAAATGGGCGGAATGGGGCAGATGGGCGGAATGGGACAGATGGGCGGCATGGGGCAGATGGGCGGCATGGGGCAAATGGGCGGCATGGGCGGCATTGGCGGCATGGCCCCGATGGGTCCGCCGGCGAGCGGCGGTGGGGGCGGAATGGGCGGCGCGGCGGGTCTCGACCCGTTCGCGATGCTCAACCCGCCAACGGGCGGGGCTCCCAAGAAACCAGCCGCCCAAAAGGTGCTGGATGATTCTTGGGATAAGTGGTGAGGAGGGGAAAAAAACTGGCTTGTGTGTTGGCTTGTACCTGACGGAGTGTGTTGGCTGAGGGGTGTGTTCTGTGTTGGCTTGTCCCGTTCACAGTGTGTTGGTTTGTACATGTATTCCTACATGTAGTGGGCGTCGACGCCACAGTACCCCCGGGTTGCTCAGACTCCGAGAGCTTTCCTAAGCCGCTTACATTAGCCTAAGGCGGTATTAAGGGGCGAGCTTTTGCATCTTCAACGTGTGAACCGAGTATGGCTGTGATAAGGGGGTCCAGGGGTCCCCGAGCTAGTTGTAACCGCACACGTATGTACGCCGGTCCGGTGTCTTGGGTGTCGAGTCATAAACATTGACTGTGAATCGCATGTAACCGTCGAATCGCGAACGGCAAAGTACACCTTGGGACGCACAACATATCTTTCAGACACATATCCATATGTCGCCCGCCGTGCTGTTGCTGTTGCTCACGTCCGTGGGCGGCGCCAGTGCTTTTGGTCGGCTGTTCAATAATCTGTTCAACCGCACCGCATCCATCACCTCGGCCTTCTCCTCGACCTGTGTCGATGGCAACCTCGAAAACTGCAAAACGTGGGCCGAGGACGGTGAGTGCGAGAAGAATCCTGCGTACATGCGCGAGAGCTGCAAACGGTCGTGCGGCATGTGCGGCGGCTTCAAAAAGCCGAACGTGCGCATAGGCTGCAACGACGAAGAGGGCTACGAGTGCGAGCAGCGTGCTGCAAAGGGCGAGTGCCACAGCAACAAGGGCGAGATGCTGATTCGCTGCATGAAGAGTTGTGACGCTTGCCGCTGGAAGTCCTTGTTGCAAGACGCGCTCGGGTGCGAGGACAAGCACAACAGCTGCGTCATGTGGAAGGACAATGGCGAGTGCACGCGCAATCCTGGCTACATGATGGACAATTGCCCGGTGGCGTGCGAGAAATGCGCCAGCAAGCGTGCGTCCTGCGACCGGCCGCCCAACACGCCACCGACGGTGCTCCCAGGTGACATCAACCGCACGATGACGCGCATCTGGCACGAGTTTCCGCAGTACGATCCAAAACCGCTCAGCTGGCCTGGGGGTCCCCACGGGCCGAACGCCCCATGGGTCATGTCGCTTCGCAACTTTGTGTCCGACGAGGAGGCCGAGGCGTTCACATCCACATGCAAGCAGCACTTTGACCGCTCGCTCGCGGGCGACCAGCTCTCGCCCGTGCGCACGAGCTACCAGTGCTGGTGCTCCGGCAACGAGTGCGAGGCACACCGACTCACGCAGATCGTCGCTGAGCGCATTGCGAATGTGACGCGATCACAGGTGCGCTCCCATCTCTAGTCTCACATCGCATCACGCTCACCATCACCCCGATCGTCACATTGGCCCTGGCCCTGGCCTTGGGCCTGGCCTTGACCCTGGGCCTCGCCTGGACTGTCGCAGGTGCGCTACATGGAGCCCTTCCAGATCCTCAAATACGAGCCTGGACAGTTCTACAAGGTGCACCATGACCAGAACTCGGGCCTCTTCACACCTCAGGGCGCGCGCGTCTACACCTTCTTCATGTACCTGAACGACGTGGACGAGGGGCAGGAGGAGCCGGGCGGCGGTACGCACTTTGCCGACCTGGGCGTCGTCATGCCTGCGCGCAAGGGCCACGCCGTGCTGTGGCCGTCTGTGATGGACGCCGAACCGGACCGAGATGAGCCTATGACAAACCACGAGGGGCTTCCTCCAAAGGCGAGCGTCAAGTATGCGTCCAACGTGTGGATCCACAACTACGACTACAGGACGCCCGCGAATGCCAACTGTCTGCTGACACACAGGAATACGCACTGAGAGAGGGGCACCCTCGCCGGTCTTGGCGGCGCGATCACTTGTATAGATCGCGTGGGTAAGTGCTTAGTGGAGAGGAGACGAGAATAGTGGGGCATTTTAGGTGGAATAGACGGTTTATTTGAACGGAACAAAACGATGCCCTAGCCCCTACCCAACCCATTCGACGGTTAATCCTTAGCTCCGCTTTGCGTGAGGGGGACTGGCCAGGGCTCTGATCGGTGGCCACACAATCGTGGGTAAGGGGGCTGGTCTCGTTTGCGTCGTAGTCAATTGTCCAAGTTAAGTCGTCCCACAGGTGAATCTCGAACCACAGTTGCTGCGCTATTTGAATTCTCTGTTTCCACTGCACCACATTCCATTGCACATTTGCTGGATGGACGTTCGCCCATTTTAAGGTGCATTTTCGAGTAACAAAGCGAGCACTCTCTCTTCAACGCCCCTGTTCGTGGCTTCGCGAATGCGAGCGAGCGCGAAATCGGATGTCACATGGCCAAGCACGGGCCTTCGCGTGCGCGCTTTCAAGCCAATAGGGGCACACCGTTCACTCAGCCAAGAAAATGACAACGATGATGACAAAATTGGGGCATACCGCTCACTCGCGGCTCGTGCCGGCCAAGAAGAATGACGACAAAGATAACCTGTCGTGGGTATGCCCACTCTGCTCACATCTGTCACATTCGGAGACGTTTGCCCCACGCGCGGAGAGGTATTCAACACACGGGACGTGATCCCCTCGATGATTTCGAGTAAACGTGCTTGGCTGACTGGCCAGTCAACATACGGCGCATCGAGGCGTGCTACTCGATAATGCAAGAGGCCCGAGGCGTGAGATATCAATGATCGTCCGTTAGCGCTTTCAGCGTTCGGCGCCGCACTTGCGCGCGACGCGCGATCCCGAACTGCTCGACCGCGTGCGCATGTGCGTGTGGCTGCGTCCGAGTTCAAATTCAAGTCGATCGGTTAGTCCGTTGTCAAGTCGGTTCAGAGTCTGCGCGCAGGACCAAGGACCCAGGAGCACACATACGTGTGTACAACAGCCCAAAACAGTGTGACGTAGACCAGAGGACAGACACACGCTGAACAGGTCTCAACGGAGTCCCTGCAATGTCTCAATGAGACCGCCGAAAACTGACAAAACAGCCCAGACCCCAGAGCAGGCCAGAGCCCACACGGACACGCACTCGCATCATCCCCAGGAGAGAGTGCTCATAGAGGAACCGCGAGGGCATCTGCGAAGGCTGCCTCGATGCCCTGCGCGACGGAAAGGATGTGCTTGTCGGACATCGCCAATCCAGCGACCATGAAGCCCACAGGCGCCTCGCCCAGGCGATTGCACGGCACCGTGGCAGCGCAACCGTCGATGATGTTGATGAGCCCCGTGTTTCGCAGCAGCAGCAGATTGAGCGCACCGTACGCGGCGTCCGAGCTGTCGGCCTCGGCGATCGTGGGCGCGGTGATGGCGCAGGTAGGCAGCACCATCGCGTCGCACCCCTGCATAAGCGCCTCGATACCTTTGATCACGAGATTTCGATCAAAGCCGAGCTGCACGTAATCAGCGGCGGAGCAAGCCTCGCCCGGCGCGATGCGCACGGCGACGCGAGGGTCATACAGATGCTTCTGCGCGGCGAAGCGCGCGCGGTGGATCTGCCAAGCCTCGGGCGCAGCGAACCCGCCGCCACTGTAGAGGGCATGCGCGCGCGCGATGACCGTCTCCACCTCCGCCGCAGGCGGCTCCACGAGCGTTGCACCCGCCGCCCGCAGCACGTCGAGGGCGCGCTCGAAGGCGTCGCTGACGGCCGGCTGCAGGTCGGCGAAGAGCAGCGATGCGCGTGGCACGAGGAGACGCAGCGAGCTCGGTTTGAGAGCGGGCGGTGCCGCCGCGGAGCTCGCCGCCCCGTCTGCAGCCAAGATCGCGTCGTACACGGCGCAGCAGCCTATGGATCGGGCGAGTGGGCCGACCGAGTCGAGCGTGTACGAGAGCGGGAAGCAGCCGTCGCGCGGAATGCGCCGCTGCGTCGGCTTGAAGCCCGCGATCCCGCACAGGCCCGCCGGGATGCGTACGCTGCCGCGCGTGTCAGAGCCCAGGCCCATGGCCACCATCCCGTCGGCCACGGAGACGGCCGCTCCGGCCGACGAGCCGCCCGGGATGCGCCCGCCACTGGCACGGTCGTACGGGTTCTTGGGCGTGCCGTAGTGCGGGTTGAGCCCGACGCCGCCAAAGGCGAACTCGACAGTGACCGTTCGGCCCACTATGACCGCACCCGCAGCACGCAGCCGAGCCACCGCCGTCGCGTCCGCTTTGGCTGGCGGATCGCTGGCGAGCGCGACGCTTCCCGCGCGGGTGACATCGCCGCACACGTCGTACAGATCCTTGACCGAGATGGGGATGCCTTCGACCGGCGAGCGCACGACACCGAGAGCACGCAGGCGGTCGGACGCGTCTGCCTCCGCGAGCGCGGCGTCCGAGTATACCTTCATGAAAGCGCGCGAGCCCTCGAGCTTCGGGTCGGCGATGCGCGCGAGCGCGGTCTCGACGAGCTTGCGCGATGTCGTGCGCCCCGCCGAAAGCTCTGAGGCGAGCAGTGAGATGGGGCCGAACATGACGAAAGTACTGTTCCCCACAACTTCCCCACACCTAATTTGAAACTGTCCCCCTCGCGACGGCCACTCATGCGGGCTCTCACACTCGGCGTGGGAACCCCCCTTAAAAGAGGTTGCGCCAAACTTGCGCATTCACAAACCGTGGCTTCCAGATTCAACTGGCGTGTGCCAAAAACGACTCGAATCGCTGCGGTCCGGCCAGGGCTCACAAGTCAGTCGGGCAGCGGAGCTGAGCAAGGACGCGAGCAACTAGTGCCCGTTTGTCTTGCCTGCCGCCAGCGACCTCGGAACCGGTAGATACAACCCACAGATATAATGCTCACAACTAAGGCCTCCGGCCTCGACGCCCTCGACGCTGATCCTCCTTCCAAGAAGGTCGTCGGGCCCAGCGGCAAAGAGTATTTTGGCTCCGTGCTGTGCTGCCTGCGCGTCTACACTCAGCCTCGCAAGTTCTTCATCAGGACCATTGAGGCAAAGTGGTTCGACCCTCTCATCCTGTGTACCATCCTTTGCAATTGTGCCACGATGGCGTGGCAGTCGCCGCTGGATCCATGCTGCACCAACAAGGCGGCGTTCATCGGTGTCATGGAGTGGATCTATCTGTACATCTTCACATTCGAGCTCGTGTCCAAGATCTTTGCGTACGGCTTCCTGTTTCAGGAGGGCACGTACCTGCGTGACGCATGGTGCCAGCTCGACTTCATTGTTGTCTCGCTTGCGTGGCTGCCCATCCTCTTCCCTGAAACCTTCGGCAACACGTCGGCCATCCGCTCGGTGCGCGCGCTGCGGCCTCTGCGCGCTCTCAAGCGCGTGCCAGGCATGCCGCAGATGATCTCCGCCATCATGGCGGCTTTCCCCAAGCTGAGCAACGTGGTCGCTCTCTGCTCCTTCATCTTCCTTGTCTTCGGCATCGTGGGCATGGAGCTCTTCAAGGGCGCGCTGCACTACCGGTGCGCGTCCGAGGGCTTCGTCGAGACGCCCGGCCACCCCGTGTCCGATGCCCGACGGAGGCTTGAGGCGCTGCCGATGCCATGGGGACTCCTCGTCGAGGACGACACGCCCGTGCGCAACGTGTCGGGAAGCCTCTTCACAGCGTCCTCCGACCTCTTCACAGCGTCGTCCGACGCCCTTGTGGACGTCCACGCGGCCCGCGGCGTTTCCTCATTCGCGAGCACGGCGGTGGCGGCAGCGACTTCAGCGGCAGCAGCGGCAGCAGCGGCGCCACTGTGGGATCTGCACGCGCTCTTCGAGGAAGCCGATGCCCCCGGCTTCGCGAAGAAGCTCGCCATTCACATTCACAGGCGAAGCCTCAAAGGCAACGGAGGGGGTGCAGGTGGGAGCAGCGAGGCTGACGATGGCGACGACAGCGAGGCTGCCGTCGGAACGCCCGAGTATCAGGAACTGTATGACACGGGGCAGGCGTGCAATCCGACTAAGAACGCGGAGGCGCAGCGCCGTCGGATGAAGGGCGGCGGGGCGAGCGGAGGGGACGGGTCGGAGACGAACGACGACCCGACGCTGTGTCCTGCGGATACAACCTGCTCGTACTTCGACGAGAATCTCAACACGGGCCTGCTGGGCTTCGACGACATTGGCAAGTGCTTCTTGATCATCTTGCAGGGCACCACCTTTGATACGTGGACCGACCCGATGTATGCCCTCATGGCGTCCTTCAACCCATTTGTGTTCATCTACTTTCTGCTGATCGCGATGCTCTGCGGCATCTTCGTCGTGCAGCTCTTCCTCGCCGTCATCGTGGACGAGTTCGTCAAGGCTCAGGAGCAAGACGCCATCGATAAGGCGCTGAAGGCGGCCAAACTTGCAAAGTTCGCCGCCTTCGCGATGGGGGGCGGCGCGCCCGTCCCGGCGCCCCAGGGGCCAACGGAGGAAGAGGCGCTACTCAAGGAGGGCACCGAAAAGTCGGACCTCACTGTGGTGGGTGAGGAGGTCGCAAAGGAACGCGGCTGCTGTGACTGCGCGCCCGCGCCCGGCACGGTGCGGGACAAATTCGGCCAGTTTATGACCGGCGAGCTGGTCGGCAACCTCTCGACGGGGCTGGTGGTGTACAACTTGTACCTGATGTGCGCGCCCTATTATGGGATGAGCGAGGAGTACGCCATGGACCTCGAGAACAAGGCGACAATGGTCTCTTGGGCCTTCATCATCGAGATGTTCGGCAAGCTCCTCGGCATCGGGTGCGCCAATTACTGGGCTGATGGGTGGAATCAACTCGACGGGACCATCGTCTCCTTGTCGATCTTCGAGATGGTCATCACGCTGATTGCGGGGCCCGGCGCCAACTTCTCCTTCCTCCGCATTCTGCGAATGCTCCGTATCCTGCGCATTTTGCGCCTGATGAAGTCGTGGAAGGGCCTGTACAAGATCATTGTCACTTTGGGTAAGACGCTGCCGCAGCTGGGCAACATCGGCGTCCTGATGGGTCTCGTCCTTCTGATCTTTGGATTGCTCGGCATGACGCTCTTCGCGGGCATCTATGCGCCGAGCACGGGCTACTCGAACCAGGTGTGCCCGGGCGGCAGTTGCCCCGACGACCTTGAGGAGCGCCCTCGATATCATTGGGACTACTTCGTACCGGCGATGCTGACTTGCTTCATCATGATGACGGGCGGTTGGGTGGACATCGTGCAACCTGCATATGCCATCGTTGGCGGTCCAGCCATCATCTACTGCGTGATCGTCGTCATCGTCGGCTGCTTCGTCATCGTCAACCTCTTCGTTGCGGTGCTGCTCAACGCCTTCGCTAGCCCCGACGAGGAGGAGGGGGACGCACAGGCAGCGCCTGCCGAAACGGATCCGGCCAACGGGGATGAGAAGAATGACGACGCGGCCGAAAAGGGCGCCACGCCCGCCGTAGGCGCAGTGCTTCTCACCTTGAAGACGTCGCTTGAGGCGGAGGGTCGGGCGGCCGACTACACCGACGATACGCGCGAGGAGCTCTGTGCTCGCTTCGGCGCGGCCGTCGGAGTGCCAGCGCAGAGCGTCGGGCTCATTGTGAGCGATAAGATGCCGAGCCGTCCGACGGTCACACTTGACTTTTTCATCTGGGGCGATGACAAGATGGTCTCGAGCCTGATGAGCTCGACCGAGTGGAGCACGAGCATCACGTCGGCCGATGCGCCCATTCTCTCCGAGCTGCTCTCCCTCAACGTCGTCTCGAACGCCACCGTCACGCCCCCGCCCCCTCCCCCTCTTCCGCGACCAAAGTGGCCCCGCGACTACTCGATGCTCGTGTTCGGCCCGCGCAACTGCTTCCGGCTCGGCTGCCAGGCGCTCGTCGCCGACCCGATCTTCGACCAGGTCATCGTGCTCGCGATCATCGCCAGCTCAATCTGCCTCGCCCTCGACGTACCCCGCCTCGATCCGGACTCGACGCTCGCGACGACACTACATTACCTCGATTACTTTTGGACGGCCCTCTTCTTCTGCGAGATGATGTCCAAGGTGGTCAGCTTCGGCTTCGCGTGCGGCGAGGGCACCTACGTGACCAGTGCGTGGAATCTGCTCGACCTGGTGATCGTGACGGTCTCCTTCTTAGTGCTCCTATCCGAATTCTTCCCAATGTTCGCGAAGCTCAAGATGCTCAGGATCCTGCGTGTGCTGCGCCCGCTGCGCCTTCTCGCCCGGAGCCCTGGGATGAAGCTCGTCATCGTATCGCTCTTCCAGTCGATGCCCGCCGTCGGCAACGTCGTCGGGGTCGTGCTCGCCTTTCAGCTCGTCTTCGCGATCCTGGGCATGCAGATCTTCATGGGTGCTCTCGGCACGTGCTCCGATCCCTCGATCATGACCGCCGAGGAGTGCCACGAGCCGCCGGCCGACAACCTTCTTGAGCTCGAAGCGCCCGGTGGCCTCGACCTCGAGTCGATCGAGCGCCGCCTCGGAGAGAGCTCGTCGATGCCGAATATGGCAGGTATGGTGGCGACGGCTGCGGCCTCGGCGGGTGGCTTGCTGATGAACGGGTGGCCCCATGATGACACGCGATGGACGTCGCACCGGCGTCGCCTTAAGGGCGGTGGCGCCGCCGGCGGCGGCCACGTCTATGTGCACTGGGCCAACCCGGTGATCGGCTCCTTCGACTCCTTTGGCTCGGCGATGATGCTCCTGTTCGTAATGATGACGGGCGACGGTTGGGATGTGATCATGTTCGGGCTGATGGATGCGACCGAGCCAGGGCGGGCTCCCATCCGTAACGACTCCGGAGCGGCCGCCATCTTCGCCGTCCTATGGATGTTCATTGGCAACTTTTTCGCCATCAACCTCTTCGTCGGCGTCGTTGTCGAGCAGTTCACGGCCATCAAGAACGAGGCGATTGCCGAATCGGGAGGCTCCGCGACGATGACGCCTGAGCAGGCCCAGTGGGTCGAGACGATGAAGATGAAGGCCATGGCACAGCCAGAGAAGGTGACGAAGCCGCCCGCGAACTGCTTTCGCGCGATCTTCTTCCACATCGTCACCAGCAAAGCCTTCGACACCTTCATCATTGGCGTCATCGTCGCCAATGTGTTCGTGATGGCGTGCGACTACTGGGGCATTGAGAACGACGAGGTCAACTTCACTCGGTACAACAAGGCAATGATGTGCTTCTCGTACATCTACTATATCGAGTTCACCTTGAAGATCATTGGTCTCGGGCCGTACACTTACTTTGGCGACAACTGGTGTCGCTTCGACTTCACCCTCGTGTGCACCTCGCTGCTCGACCAGTTCGCGTCCGAGCTGCTCGAGCAGTTCCTGCCCATCCCGCCGATGGTGCTGCGGGTGCTGCGCGTGCTCCGCATCCTTCGCATCTTGCGGCTGCTCAAGGGCCCGGGCGCCCGGCGGATCCGCGATCTGATCATGACGCTCGTCATCTCGTTCCCGCCGCTCATGAACGTAGGCGGCGTCCTCACGCTCGTCGTCTTCATGTATGGGGTGCTCGGCGTCAACCTGTTCACGTTCGTGGTCGCGCAAGAGAACATGACCGACAAGCGCAACTTCAAGACGCTCGGCAGCTCGATGTTGCTCCTATTGCAGTGTCTCACCGGCGACAACTGGAGCGGCATGATGGTCGACGCGCTTGTGACCGAGGACTCTGGGAAATGCTCCGCCGCGGAGGGCAACTGCGGTGGTCCCATTGCGATTCCGTACTTTGTCTCGTTCATGGTGCTTGGGAGCATGGTCGTGCTCAACCTGGTCGTTGCTGTGATCCTCGAGAATTTTTCGACGCTCGGTCAAGTGCGCTCCGACCTCGTGTCCAAGGACGACATGGAGACGTTCAAAGAGGTTTGGGGCGAGTTCGATCCGGATGCGGACAATCGGATCCCGTCCATGAAGTTGCCCGATCTGATCCTCGCCTTGCCAACTCCATTAGGCATCAAAGGCATCGTGAGCCACCGGCCCAAGCGGCAGTTGGCCATCAAGGTTGTCCTTGGCCTCGATGTACGCGCGCCGAACGGCGTCTTGACCAAGCTACAGCAAGATGAAAATGGAGAGGTGAGCTTTCAAGATGTCCTCGACGCACTCGTGCAGCGTAGTTTCAAGCATGAAGATCTTGCGGATGCTGCCGGCGCCCTTGACGCGGATGGCGACGGCATTCCCGACGCTTTCGAGGGCGCCAGCGGTGGCGCCAACTCAGCGGCGCTACCCTTTGCGATGGAGATGATTCGGCAACACGTGGATAGGTGGAGGACGCGATTCTTTAAGATGCATGGGAGACGGGCCACGAAGCCCGGCAATGCAAAGGCTTACGTCGCGCAGGCGAAGGCCAGCATGGGAGTCAAGATGGCCGGTGGTCTGCCTGTCGCTGCGCCCACAGGGGCCACCAATAGGGCTGGGAGCCAATCGATGCGCCCAGCTGACCCTGCTGAGCAGCCGAAGCTCGCTGGCTATTTCGCCACGCCGGCCACCGACCGCCCGAGGCCGACCGTCAAGCCAGCCGAGCCGGGCCGTCTCTCAAATGCGAGCCAGAAAGGTCAGCGCCAGATGTCGCAGCGGAACGGCCAACCTTCGCAGCTCCAGGTGCCCGTGACGTCCGGACGGCCAGTGTCGGTCTCCTTGGACGCGGTGTTCGAAGAATTGACCGTGACGGTGCCTGGATCTCCCACGGACCTCTCGGCCCATTCGCAGTCTATCTCGAATCCCGCCAAGGCCCGGCCGCTCAGTCCCCAGGCTGTCACCTCATCAAGGGCCCGCACGGAGATCAAGGAGATGGCAGTAGGGGCGGATGCCCTCTTGAGGAGGGCGCAGCCAGCATGCAGTCAGAGAGGAGCCGCAAGGAGGGAGCTGCCGCGAGCGACGACGGATGTGTCCGCACTGACGGCCGCCAGGGACAAGCAAAACGCGTCCGGTCTGGGGCGGGCTCCGAGCGCCTTGGCATCCGAGCGTGCCAAGTCCATTACGCTGGGCCGGCAACCCGCCTACATCCCCCCGTACGAGCAGATGCAGCAACAAAGCAGGCCGCCGCCAAGGCTGCCGCCAAGGCCGCCGCCAAGGCCGCCGGCCGCGGCCGAGCCCAGTATGGAGCCCAGTATGCCCGTCCCCGCCAGGCTGCCAAGGCCGGTGACGAAAGAGGCTCCGGGACTGTCTCTGGATGCCTGAAAGCTGGAATCGAGCGCGGGCGCTGGGCGGTAATGACACCAACGTACAATGACATCGAGTTTTAGCGGCCGGGCGTTGTGCACCTTGATTCTTGATTACGATCTGTCCGCATGGCACCCGCGCCGCATGTTTGGTACATGCCTACATGGTCGTGACATGATCGTGAAGTCTGTGTCCCACCGCTCTCGGGCAGTGGACAGTCACAGAGCGTTAACCGTGATTTTCGAAGAGTCTAGATGCGATGCAACCCGCGCATGTTTTGGAGAATTGCACTATTGCAGTTTACAACGTGAAGCGTGGTCTGAGACCGCGAAACGTCCCGACAACGATCCCGTTTCGCCCGACAAATGTGCGTTTGCTAATGCGTTATGCTTAACGTTAACCGGCTACGGCCCTACGCATCGCTTTTTAACTGTCGTCGACTAAGTGGTTAATAAGTGGTCCGCGGCCAACTGAGGTTGGGTTCGCTTTCGATTTCGCCAAACTCCAAACACCATGCCAAACACTGAACATGTTTTTGTCAAGAAAATCGGGTGTGTGCGCGAGTAGGTTCACTACAAGCTTGTAAGTTGAGTTCATTAAGATGCGGTCCGCCCTCTGAGTGTGCTCTGAACCGCCCTCATCACCTCAACTTCGGAGATGTCATGCTGGTGTTTGGCGGAGCGAGATCCAGTTCCAGACCACCAGAATATCTCGCGCTTCTCACAGTTTGCGGGCCTTCTCAAGTCGAAGCTCCTTCAGATACTCGCGCTCGAGCGCTGCGGCCTCCGTCCTCGCCACCTTGGCCTCCTCGGCCCGGAACTCCGCCTGCTGCTCGCGAAGCTCCTTGAGCTTGAACGCCTCGTGCGCGTCCCATGCGGAGCCGGTGAGCTCTGCGACGCGACGCGCGTGCGCCTGCTTCGCCTTGGCAGCCTTGATCGACGCCTCCAGCTGCGCAAAGCGCTCAGTCTCCGCTGAGAGCATCTCAAACACCGCTCCGGACCGAATCGGCGGGTCGGACGCGATTGCAAGCGAGCCGCGAGCATTGCGCCAAGTTTCGTCGCGTAGCAACTCTAGCTCCTCGACAGCACGATCAGCTTGGGCCGAGGCCGCCTCGGATAGGTGCTTCTCCTCCATCGTCACTGCAGGCTCGTTGGCTCGTGGCGTGGCGGACTGATTGGCTACTGATGCGACGGTGATATCCCTGCTTTTCGCGTCATACAATTCCGGCTGCAGCAGTGCTGGCGCAAAGGCAGCGCGTGAACAGCTGAAGAACAGGCACACGAGAAGCAGGACGGCTCGACCCCTCATGGATAAAGAGCGTCGTCGCGAGCACTTCAATCACGAGTCATCCTGGCCACTGCACAAGGTTGTCTGTTGTTTAATAAGTGACTCGACTTGAAACACACGAGCCGTCGGCGTCTGGTCGCGCCTCGCTCGCTCGCTCGCGCGTCGTCACGAGAGGACACACGCACTCGAGGCGCTAGCGTTGCCCTTACCATCGCGTCGGTTGGATCGGGAACGGGTGCTCGATCGTGAGGTCGCCATAAGTTCCGACTTCTCTTCCTCGAGGCGCCGGATCCGCGCGTACGCCTCCTGCAACTCTCGCTCGGTGTCCTTGCTGCTACCGCCGCTGCTCCTCCTGCTGCTGCTCGACGACCTCCTCTCGCCGGGTTCGTCAACATCGTCTTGAAACGACACCCGAGGCACTGCGAAGGCGCCGATGGCCACGCCAGCACCCGTGTCTGCGGTCGCGCCAGTGGTCGGGTTCGTGATTGGGCCTGGGGCCGAAGGCACTGCGGTCTTCAGTCTCGGCTTGGGCAAGGGCGGCTTGCCTGTGCTCGACGCCGTGCTGGGCACCGCACGTGGCAGGGTGCCCGTGGCGGCCTGCATGCAACGATGCAGAAAGGTGCCTGGTGTGCGGCGCATGCTCAGGTCGTGCAGGACCGCGTCCATCAAGGGAAGGATCTCCTCCTCGCAAACGGCGTTGTAGATGGCCAGCTGCAGCGCGTCGTGCTCGGAGCGCTGAACTGAGCGCTGCTTCGCCTCGTCGCCACCCGCCGCCGTGAGCGGCGGCGCTGGCGGCGAGGCCGGCCAGTGCCACTGGCCCGTCTCGGGTACAGGCGGCGGCGCCTCGGCGCAGTTGCCGTAGAGGTCCTCGTGCCACGAGAGCCGCGGAACGAGCTCCAGCAAGGCCTTTGGGCCCTCGAGCGCTTGCTGCGGGCCCGGGAAGACTGACACCATGCCATCACTGCCGTTGCGCACGGCCACCTGTGAGAGGCGCCACGGCCGGCAGTTGAAGCCAGAATCACCGTGAGCGTACGCAACGGTGATGCGATAGAGGGTGCCCACCTCCTTCGCGGACACATAGATCTCGCACCGCTCACAGGCACTCGACGCAGCACTTGCGCTTGGGAAGAGCCGGCCAGCGGAAGGCTGGCACGCATGCAGTTGCTCGAGCCACACGCTGCCAAGCGCGCCATGCAGGCAGATGCTCACATCACCGTAGCTGCCCTTGTCGTCCTTGTCAACCTCGGTGTGGATCCACAGCCGGTATAGGGTGATGCCAACTCCGTTGGCGGTGCCGGCCATGTGCATCGTACAGAGCTGACCTTTTCGCACGCAACTATGACCGTTCGGAGCGCGTTCGTGTGTGTCGATTCAGAGCTGAACTTTTCGTGAAAAACGAGCACGTAGCTCAACAAGTAATGACGGTATGACAGCGACCATCGACGATGACTCAGTGTGGTTCTCTGTCGTGATGCCAACGGCCGGTAGTATCCTGGGCTTTTTCCTCGGGTTTGCGGCGGTCCCTACGATGATGAATGATCGTAAGGTGGGGAAGCTTTCAGTGGATCCCGTGCCATACCCGGTGGCCTTCACGACGTGTTTCGCTTGGTGCTTCTATGGCACGGTGATCGGTGATCCTTGGCCGTTTGTGGGAAACATCCTCCCAGTGCTTGGCAACGCATTCTGCGTCATCACTGCTCTTCGTCTCTGTGATGATCCTCGAACGGCCGCCATGACCGAGTGGATCACGATCGGTGGCATTCTACTTCTGCTCGTCTTGCTGCTGGTCTGTGTCAGCGATTTCGTGATAAAGGACCACACACTTCGTGGGGCCATCTTAGGGAACACCTGCATTTGTCTATGCATCGTCCAATTCTCCTCTCCCTGTATCGAAGCCGTGAGGGCAGTGAGGACACGAGATGCGCGCAAGATCTCACTGCCTCTGGCCGTCACGGGCTCGCTGTGCAGCTTCTTCTGGTCGGTCTACGGCCTAACGGCGGGCCTGTCGGCCATATGGATTCCGAACGTCGCCGGCTTCGCACTCGCTGGCACAGTCTGCATGGTCAAGCTCTGCGTCTGGAAGCTCAGCGGCGAACGACTGGTGAGAGCGGAAGTCCTCGAGGTGACCATCCCCGTACCGCACTGAGTCTGATACATGTACTCGGTGGAGACGCTCACCGGATCACACCTTCTGGAACATCCTTTCTGTGTCCTCACTTTTTCGATTTTCATTCATTGCATATTCACGCCCTTCAGCGTGAACACACCAAAGGACCGCACGAGGGACTACCTCGACGGTCGACGAACCCCAAACTATTGGAGGCCCACGCCCCTCCTCTACACCTAATCCTGCGTGCCCTACAGTACCGGTCTCGCGTCTCGAGCTTATCGGGGGCTCCGGCCGCACTGCCGGCCGCTACGCGTCTGCCGCACGCGCCTTCATTTCGCCGACCGCTTTCGAGCAGGCGCGGGGAGGCGCTCTGGGAGCGG
>PJAB01000539.1:0-24430 GCA_002887195.1 Chrysochromulina parva | reverse complement strand
GTGTTACGGTGGCCGCACGGTGGCCATGGTGACTGCGCGCGCGCGCGCGCCGGCTATGGCGCGCGTCGGTGGGCTCGCGGCCGGCCGGGGCGCGCGTCGGCGGGCGATTTGCTGCGTCGCCGCGCCACCAGAGGCGCTGACGCTTCGAAGCCTTCGTTCGATAGCGGCGAGACAAAGCGAACGAGAGTTCCGATGGACTCAAATCGAGTGAAATGGACTCATTCACAGACACTCCCTTCGTACAGGTGTGCGCACTGATGTGGTGTCGCGCCGGTTCGCGGTCTCGGGGTGGGGGGACTTTTCGGCAGTTAGTCTACAGTTACTCCCTCGCCCTGTTCCCCCCCGAGCTCAAATCAACTCGCAAACGGGTTCGACAAACGGGTAACCCAAACCCCTCCCTGCCTCTCGACCTGGACCTCCCTCTGGTCAAGCATAGTTTGCGCCTAGTCCCGAGATGAGATCTACACAAAGCCGCGCTCCCAGCGACGTCTATCTCCCTCGGTATCCAGGACCAGGTTACCACAACCGGGTGGAGTATACACCTCACTGCACGCTAGCGCCGGGCGCGCACCTCGATACGTGTCCACACCACGAGAGACCACAGGCGTACATGAAAAGCGTACATGTCCGGCCCAGCCTCGCCCCGCCCCACGTCGTTTCGGTGAGGGGGACCGGTTGGCAGGGAACTTGGCAACTCGCGCTCTCGTGAGCGCTCTCGTGCTCGTTGCTCTCGCGCCTCTTATGCTGGACGCGATCTGCAGCAGAGTCTAGCCGAAGATGACGTTCCGGTCCCTGAAGTGCCTGTAGCCATACGCGCCGTTCATGCAATTCTTGTCGCCCTGCTTGACATCGGCCAACTTTTGCATGTGGACTGAAGTCCTGCTCATGAAGCCATTTTGGGGGATCTTGAGCGCAGGCATGGGGTTCGCGAGGACACCAGCTTGGGAATACTGCAGCAGCAGCGCATGCATCGCTGGATTGTGTCCGAAACCCGCGAGGAGCTCGCCGTGCCCGGGGCGGAACTTTTGCTTGTAGAACGTGCGCATGCTGCGATGGCCGAGCTCACGTTCACAGTCGTGAGCAACAACTGTCCCATCAGAGCGGATTGTGCCTGCCTCGGCGCGGACGGTCAGGGCGCCAGCCTCAGCGGCGGTGCCCACAGGCCGGTAGCGCACCGTCCAGCGCATCGAGCGCGTCGATGTGCCCACCGACATATCCTCTGCGCTCGCTGTCGCACGCTGCGCCGCCGGCGGCGGCAGCGGCATCTGTGCGGCGGGCGAGGTGGTTTCACCTCCGGAGGGAGCTCCCGCACCTCCGCCCTTGTGAGCGGCGAGCCGGTGCGCCCACTCGGAGTACAGCTGTGCGTCGCTCATCTCGCCACTCGCGACGCGGTCCGTGAGGGCATCTACCGCGCTCTCCGTGAGCAATCCGTGGCGCACACACTCATCGAGGAGCTCGCCCACCATCTCCTCTGTTGTGTTCACCTCCATGGGTTCGGCCACGCCGGCCACGCCGCGCTCGCGCGCCTCGCCCGCCGCCGCCTCGTCCGCCGCCTCCATCTCACCCTCATCTTCGTCCTCGTCGCTCACCTCCTCCTCTACCCACGTCCACAGCGGGCTCTTCGCCGCAAGTGCCTCAAGGTCGTACCACGCGCCGTACTCGTCCTCGTGCCCCTCGAGCTCGATGCGGCACTCGTGTCGATCGCGCATGTGAGCCTGCACCGCCTCGAGTGAGTGGTGCTGCTTGCCAGAGATCAGCGCCACGTTGCCCACGTACACCATCTCGAGCAGGTAGCCGAGCAGACCGCGCAGGTCCGTCACGTACTCGATGTATGGAATGTAGAAGCCATGCGTCTTCGCCATGTACGCGAGGTTCGCCTCGAGGCTCTCACTGTGGTGGCGCGAGAAGAGGTCGGAACCCTCGTCGTAAGGCTCGGCCTCGCTCAGCTTCTTCTCGATGTACTCATGCTCGCTGAGATCCTTGGCCGCCTGGTAGTGCGCCGCCTTTGAGCGTGGGTTGGCCGCCGCCGCCGCCGCCTTGGCCTCCTGCTTTGCCTCTCGCTTGAGCCGGCGCTGCGTCGCGCGGCTCACGCCGTCGGTGGCCAACACCGGCGCTGCCGCCGCCTCGCGCGCCGCACGCTCTTCGTACACGGCGAGCGGCAGGGGCGCGAGCCCAGCCACCTTGCGCTTCAGATTGTACCGGTGCCAGTCGGAGCGGTAGTGCTCCTTCATCTCCTCCTCGGAGGCAAAGACCACACCGGGCGCAGTGTAGCACGTAAAGGTGCGCGCACCGGCGCCACCCTCGCCCGGCTGGACGAGCGACATGGGCATTGACGGGCCTCGGATGGATCCCATCCTTGCTTCCGCCTCCACGAAGCGCTCGTCCTCGTCGTCACCGTCCACACGAGTCCACGAAGTCACAGACAATTGAGTTTCGTTACCCATCCCGGCCCCAACCATGGGTGGGCACTGGTTTGGGGTACACTGGGTTGGGGACGAAAAACTTGCCCGGAACGGCGCGACGAAACAGCGTCCGTTCAGAGGCCTCTTCGTCACGAGCGCAGCGCAGCGCAGCGCCCTGCTCGGGGCGCCATGGTGGTGGAGATCAAGCCGCCGAAGCTGTACCCCTCGGGCAGCGTGTTCATCAAGTACTATCCTGACGGCGGCTCGATGGCATATTATCCTTCGGGCAACATGGCGATGTGCTATGAGCGGATGGGCGGCGGCTTCTACACATACTTCTATGCGGACAACAGGGCGGGCACAACGCTGCTCGCGATCGATCCGATCGGCGAGGGCTTCTGCGCGTTCCCCACTGGCAACCCGCGACTCACGTCCCGCAAGACGGGCGGCACATTCTGCGACGAGGACGGCAAGATCCTGCGGCTGTGGACGACGACGAAGCCGCTCGCAGCGAACCGGCCCATCTCCTTCGACCTGTCGCCGCACATCCAGATCTCCTTTGGCTCGCGGCAGGCCATCACGGCCAAGCTTGTGTGCCAGGGCATGAGTGAGGAGTGGCAGATCGGCGAGGTGCCGAAGATGGCCAACGACTCGTACCTGTCCAAGTCGCTCGGTGTGATCAAGATGGGACCCGAGCGCGGCAAGCACGTGCTCGACATTGACAAGTGCCGGCTGGCGGCGCAAGAGAACCGCGAGCGGCGCGCCGCGCTCGGTGGCATGAGCGAGATTCCGGTCGCGAAGACGCTGATCACGGAGGATGACATGAAGAAGCACCCCGATCTGAAGCCCGTCGTCGCCTCGACATCGCAGCTGCAAAAGTCCGTCGCGGACGGGTTTTGGGACGTCGACTGCTTCATCTCGAAGCAGAAGCTCGCGGACACGCTTGGCGATGCCTTCCCGACGCTGCGGATGGGCGAGTCCATCAAGACGGACCCCTTTTCACGTACCTTCGCCTCTCTGCCTAGCTCCAACCCGGACGTCCTCACGCAACTGCTGCAGGAGCATGCGAAGGGTCCGTCCCTTCCGCTGCCGCTCACGAACGCTATCAAGAATGCGAGCGGCCGCTACCGGCCGGATCACGGCATCCACTACAAGACGCCGCGGAAGCGTCTGAAGGAGCTCACCTCGAAGACCTTTGACAACTACATTAAGGTCGAGGCGCCCAAAGGGAGCGTCGTCGTGGTCGCCTGCCTCGCCGGCTGGCTGCCGCAGGCGCGGCGCGCCGAGGCGAACCTCGAGATGCTCAACGGCGTGCTCACCGCCAAGGAGGGCGAATCGACGGCCAACTGGAACGATACCGTCGTTGCGCCGCCACACAGCGGCGCCGGCAGCGGCAGCAGCAGCATGGCCGGAGCGCAGGCTGCCGGCGAGGCGCCCCCGTTCATCCTGGTCAAGTTCGACATGTCGCAGTCGCGCTTCCTGCGCGACCGGCACAACATCAACACGCTGCCCATGTACCTGATGTACATTGGCGGCCGCCTCGCGTACGCCTCGAGCACCCTCAACGGCTATGGCAGCTCCATCGACGACCTCAAAACCCAGGTACGAAAGGTCGCGAGCGAGAAAAATTTCCTGCCCGACGATTTCCGCTTCGGCCCGACCGACGACCACAACACCGGCGACTTTGGCGCCACTCTCAAGGCGACGGCGCCCATCCTGGGCAAAACTGGGCCATGAGCACTTAGTCACAGAGACCCGCAGACAGACCGCCGTCGGTCGAGCGTCGAGGATGCACGCAATCGCTGTGACGCGACCACGAGAGTGACCGCTGACCGGACCGAGCCGCGGAGCGGGATGGTTAACTTTTCTTAATAGTAATTGCAATTATTAGTAAATACTACTTGGCAATTAGAGTGGTCGGGCTCGCGGTCGTCGTCGCTGTACGCTGAGCATCGTCGAGGCTGCGCGCTGTTCTCGACAGTCGGATGAGCTGGGTTCTGGCTTCTGCCCTCACGCAGTGAGTGTCTCGTCCCGGCTCTCGCTCCGCTCGCGTGCTACTGATCCTCCTCATCCTCCTCGTCCTCCTCGGCCGTGGCCACGTCCCGCACACGTCCACGACCCCTCCATTCGGTGGGCGGCGGGTGCCACGTGGGTGGCGCCGCGGAGCTGTCGACGAGGTACGCCTCGTCGTCGCCCGTGGGCGGCGCGGCGGCCTCCTCGAGCTCCTCCTCGGCACCCTCCTCGCCCTCCTCCTCGGGCACCTCTGGCTCCTCCTCTTCCCTGCGTGCGTCCTCCGTACTCATCATGGTGAGCACGCTCGGCAGCGGATCCCAGCCCGCCTCGTCGAAGAGCATCTCCAGCCCAGCTTGCACATGGAAGACCACATCGTAGTCCACGCGCAGCCCGCCGTTCGCCCTCCGACTGGCTTCAAAGTCGGCAGCGGCTCGATCGAGGTCGTCGCATGCCTTGTGGGCGAAGCCGCGCGCATAGTGCGCGTACGCCCAGCCCGCCTTGTGCTCAAGCGCGCTGCTCAGGTCGGCGACCGCCGCCTCGGCTCTCTCGCAGAGCAGCAAGGTGATGCCGCGCTGCAGCAACGCATACGCGTGACCCGACGGCGGCAGCGCCGCCGCCTTGGCCGATGCCTCCTTGGCAGCCTCCTCTCTGGCGGCCTCCTCCTTTGCCTTCCGACGCGCCTCACTCGCCCCACCGAGCAGCGCTGGGGCCGTGCGCGCGTGCACGAGCGCCGCCTCGGGCGCAGCCTCGGGCGCCGCTGCCGAGGGCCGCGACGGGATCACGACGACGAGTGCAGGCGCGGCGCGGTGGCTTCCACCGAGCTTGGTGGTGTCCTTGGGAGCGAGCGCGGGGGCAGGACGGTGCGACGGTGCCGATGGCCGAGACTTGACGCTCGCGCTCCTTGCGAGAGACGCGCCGCCCGCCTCGTCGTCGTCCGCCTCCTCGCCCTTGGCGCCACGACCGCCCGTCGCCATGCTCTTGCTCGCGTACAGACTCTCGCCATCGGCATCTTGATGCAAATGGATGCTCGCGCTCAGAGCGGCCACAGCGCCCCAAAGATGCTCGGAACGCGCCAGCAGCATCCCCAAGAGCTGCTGCATATCTGCTCGCAACGACGCGTCGCTCGGTGCGGCGGGCAGCAGACTGGGCGCCGCGAGCGCCGACCGCGCATCCGAGAGCGCCGCTGGTAGGTTACCGGCTCGGTAGTGCGAGGCCGCGCGTAGGCAGCGCGTGTTCGCGTCGTTTGGAGCGCGTCGCAGCGCATGATCATATGCGCGCACCGCCGCCGCGTACTGGCGCCGCTCGTGCAAGCACTGGCCACGCAGCACATGGACTGCGGCGAAGAGAGCATTTTGCTCCAGCTGCTCTGCTGCACGCCGCGCCTCCTGGTACATGACGGCCGCGGCCGCCTCGGCTTTCTCCTCCGGTGTTCCCTTACGTCGCCGGCCGCCGCTGCCGCTGCCGCTGCCGCCGCCGCCGCCGCCGCCGCCGCCGCCGCCGTCGTCGTCGTCGACGTCCTCCTCGTCGTCCGAGACGATGGCCGTCACCTTCGGCTTCGGCTTCGAGCGCTCCTCCATCTCCTGCGGCGTGGGTTCATATGGCGAGACGATGTGCTCCGCGCCGTGCCGCAGGGCTATGCCCAGCAGCCTCAGCGCACGTCGCCGCCGACCGAGCGCACGCAGAGCCGCGGCGCGCGCCGTTTGTAGCCGCACCGTGACGACACCCGCCGGCACGCCCGCCTTGGCCGCCGCTTCGAAATCGTCCAGAGCTGCCGCCGGATCGCCCAGGAGCATCGAGACTCCTCCACGGCGCACGTAGTCGTCGCCTGGGCTCACGGCGGCGCCTCGACGGCGCGCCGTCGCGGGCGCCTCCGGGCCCGGATCGCGCGCCTCGAGCGCCGCAGTGAAGTCCGCAAGCGCAAGCCGAAGCGCCCCTCCCTCTCGGTGCAACTCGCCCCGCAGCCGGCGAGGGGCGGCCCAACTGGGGCGCATGGTCACGCACACGTCGAGCTCGACGAGCGCCTGTCGTGGCGCGCCCTGGGCGTACAGCGTCGTGGCAAGCTCTAGCCGGCTCTCTGCCTTGTCGGGGCACAGCTTGAGCGCCGCGCTGTAGCGGGCGTGCGCGTCGGGCCACAGCTGCTGCGCAGCATAGCACTGGCCTCCGCCGTGTGCCGCCGCCGCGGCGAGCCCCGCCATCGCCTTGGCGGTCGCGCTCGCATCCGCAAGATCCGCCTGTGCGATGAGCGAGAGCGGCTGGCCAGCACGGCGCGCCTTGGCGGCGGCCGCCTGCAGCCGTTCGACACGCTCGAGCGCCGCATCGCGCCTCAGGCCGGCCACACGTTCGGCGAGGGCGTAAGCGCCCGCGGCGGCGTCGTACGCGAGCGGCTGCTTGTACGGCACCGTCGCCTCTGCGGCCACGTGGCGTAGATGATCGGCGTACGTGAGGCTCACCGACGGTTCCGATGGCGCCATCTGGAGCGCCTCGGCGAGCGCATCCGCCGCCGGTTCGAGACGACCGAGGGCGCCGAGGGCGCGTGCGTGCTCGACACGGAGGTTGGCGTCCTCGGGGCGGAGGCGCACCGCCGTCGCAAGGGCCGCCTCGGCCGCCTCCGCATCGGGCGGCGTGGCGCTCTCATCATCGCGCTCCCGCAAGCACAGCCCAAGCTGCTCGTGTGCCATCGCGAGCTCGGGAGAGCGCTCCACCACGTCACGCAGGTCGCGCAGGCTCAGATCATACCGACCAAGGCGCCGCAGGCACATGCCGCGCCTCAGGAGCGCGCCCGTCACCTCCGCCGCGCTGGCCAGCAACGTCGTACTCGCGTCGTACTTGTCGCCCTCTCCCCTTGGCGCGCCGAGCGCGCCGAGCACGTGGCACAGATCGTCCACCGACTCCGCATAACGGCCCGCCGTCTCGCGCGCGAGGCCGCGTGCGAGGTACACGCCCGCGACAGTCGCGGGCGTCACGAGGGCGGCGGCGGCTCCGCTGCCGGTGACCAACGCGACGGCCTTGTCGTGATCGTGCAGTGCGCCCGGCATCGTCTCGAGCTGATGCAGCGCCACCAGGCTGATGGCACGGCTCGTGTAGTGCGATGGCTCGTCGGGCTGCAGCCGGATGGCCATCGAATAGTCATACACAGCACGCACGTGGTCGCCCAGCGCCTGCGCTGAGCTGCCACGGCTCGCGAACACGGCGGCATCCTGGCGCACGCCGCGGTCGATGAGTCGGCTAAACTGCTGCACCGCCGCCTCGTGCTGCCCCTTGCGTGCTTGCTGATTGCCGAGCACGAACGGGTCGGCCCAAACCCGCCTGCCGACATTTTTCCGGAGGTGCTTTGGTGGCGCGAACATAGGGCTCGCGCTTTGGGGTTCGCCGCGAGCCGGATGGTGGTTTGGGGTCGCCGCGGTGCGTGCCGAGCGCGGCTTCGAGGCGCGACGGTTGGTGTGCCTCACAGTCTCGAGTCGCGACACAAACTTCAAAGTCGGAACTTACCTCAGTAGAGCGATTGACGAGCTCAGAGCGGCGCTTTGATTGACGAGTTCATCACGTCTGTCCATTGTGGCGCGGTCACGGAGCCCGATAATGGCACTCTTGGTCGTCGAGCCGTCGGCGGAGCTCAAGACGATCATCGACAAGACCGCCTCCTTTGTCGCTCGCAACGGCCCCGAGTTCGAAGCGCGCATCAAGAACGAGCAGAACAATGCCAAGTTCTCTTTTCTGCAGCCCAACGACCCATTCAACCCATACTATCGCGCGAAGATCGTTGAGCTGGGCGGCACCGTCGCGCCTGTCGCCAGCAGCGGCGCTGCGAGCGCATCCTCAACCTCCGCTGTTACGCAGAGCGCCGCCAAGGTGAACATCAGCAAGAAGCCGACCGTCACTCCCGTCGAGCCACCCAAGCAGTTGTACACGGTGGTGCGCCCGCCCGGGGCGTATCCGCTGGACCTCGACGTGATCCAGCTCACCGCGCAGTTCGTGGCCACCAATGGCAAGCCCTTCCTCACCGGCATTCTCGACCGCGAGGCGAAGAATCCGCAGTTCGACTTCCTCAAGCCGGGCCACCACTTATTCCAGCACTTCACCAACTTGGTGGACGCCTACGCCAAATGCCTCAACCCGAAGCCCGAAGTCACGAACCACCTGAAGCAGGACGCTGCCGACCCGCTGCGCACGCTGACGCGCATGCAGCAGTTCGCGGCCTTCGTGTGCGAGCGTGAGCGCGAGAAGCTCACGAAAGAGGAGGCGGCGGCGGAGGAGCGACGCTCACAGCTGCTCATCGACTGGCACGACTTCATCGTCGTCGAGACCATCGGCTTCGACGACGATGACGACAACACACTCCCCGCGCCGCAGGCGCTCGACACGTCGACGACCGCCGCCGCCGCCGCGCCGCCGGCCGCGGCACCTGCCACGTCGGCGCCCGCGGGCTTGCTCCTCACGACACACGAGCCAGGAGCCCCCGAGGCCACCCCCGCCCTCATCGAAGGTCCCGAGCCCCCCAGCCAGCCGCCGTCGGAGCAGCTCGCGGCGTCGCGGCTGCAGGCCGTGCCCGAGCACCTGATTCGCCGCGACTACAAGCCACAGCTGGGGGCCAAGGCACCGACGCTGCAGTACGCGGTGGACCCCCTCACCGGCCAGCAGGTGCGACTCGAAGAACTCGAAGAGCACATGCGCATCTCCCTCCTCGACCCGAAATGGAAAGAGCAGAAGGCGGTCGAGGACGAGCGCTCTCGCGGCAGCAACATCGCAGGCGGCGATGACATCGGGCGCAACCTCAAGAATTTCGCCAACCGTCGTACGGATATTTTCGGCGACAAGGAGGTGGCCATCGGCGAGACGGTCAGCAAGAGTGCCGAGGAAGAGGTCAAAGAGCAGCGCGCACGTGTCATCTGGGACGGGCACACCTCCTCGATCGCGTCGACGGCCTCGAAGGCCATGCAGGGCATCGACCACAAGCCCGCCGAGGCGCATGGTGTCGTAGTCCCGAGTAAGCCGCCGCCGCCGCCGCCGCCTCCCATGCCGCCGCCGCCGCCGCCTCCCATGCCGCCGCCGCCGCCTCCCATGCCGCCGCCGCCAGGGATGCCGCCGCGTATGCCGCCGCCGCCGCCAGGGATGCCGCCGCCTGGTATGCCGCCGCCGCCAGGCATAATGCCACCGCCGCCGCCTCCGGGCATGCCGCCGCGCATGCCGCCGCCGCCGCCACCGCCTGGTATGCCGCCGCCGTCCTTGAAGCCGCCGCTGCCGCCGCCGCCGCCGCCGCCGCCGCCGCCGCCGCCGCAGGAGGAGCCGCCGAGCAAAAAGCAGAAGGCGAACGGCGAAGACGCGGAGGCGAGTTGATTTCGAGGTGTGCGAGCTTGATAAAAGATGGCGTTAGATGGCGTGGTAGGTGGTCGTATAGGTCGACACGGCTCCGCGGACGATAGTTACTGTCATGACGACCCCGTCGATGGGAGGAGACTCTCCGCCTGTTTTCGTATTTCTTTCATTAGTATGTCGGCAAACGAACGCCGTTCGGCGTTGTGGTGACCGCCGCGGTGTCCGGCCGCGAATAAGTAGTATTGGTATACAGGCTATCATAGATAGTGGCAGCCCCGACTACGGCGCGCCGGCGTTTGCGCCGGTCCGCCCGATGCCTACGGCCCCGACGAACGGCGGAACGGGGCGCGGCCGGTAAGAAACGCTAACCGGTGCCCGACCGCGCCGGTGGCCCGCGGGCCCGCGGCTCAGACCCCCCGCCGGCCTGCAGCCGGCCAAACGCTTGAACTGGCAGCTCTGGCCGCGCGTGCAGCGCCCGCCCATCGAGTGTGGAGGGCGATCCACCTTTCCGCACAAAGGCGGACGGCCCTCACTTGCGCACTATAAGCGCCTGCGCGATGAGCGCCTGCGCGTCGGCGATGACGGCGTCAGCCTTGCCGGGAGTGGCAAAGACGCGCGCGCAGAGGATGGGCGTCGCCGAGGGCCCGATGAGCGCGCCGGACACGGCGTCGAGGCCGGGCGCGGCCATGACGGGCCACATGCGCGCGGCGGCTTGCTTGTAGGACGGCGTGAAGAGCGAGAGGATGAACTCGAGCACTGCGCCGAGGCAGCCGCCGCCGTGCACCTTGTCGCGCAACGCCGAGTGTGCGATGAGGCCGGGGTTGCAGCCGAAAAAGGCGACCTTGCCCGTGTAGACTTGCTGCGCGGCGAGGTGCAGTACGAGCGCCTCGTTCACGGCGACCGTGTTCAGGTGCGGCCAGCCAAAGCCAGCCGCCCACTTGTTCTTGGTGGCGTTCAGGTCGTCGAGGTGCGTCTCTTGGCCCTTCTCGGAATGCCCATTGCCGGGCATGCCCCAGACGAACACGCGTGCGCCGGTCTTGAGCCGCGGCAGGAGCGTATTGAGCGTGGCGATGCGCGAGAGCGCACTCGTCGCCATGTCCGTCTCGAGGCCCTCGGCCGTCTCCTCGCGCTGGGCTCCCGCGCAGGTGCCCGTGGTAAAGATGACCGTGTCCGGCACGGGTTCGACGCTCGCGCCGAGCGCGGCCGCCGCCTTCATCGACGAAGCGTCCGTGGACACAAAGGAGATGCCGGGCACGCCCGCGTCGCGGTAGGTGCGGCCCGCGACGACCACGTTCGCGCCCGCCGTCGCCGCTGCCTTGACAAGCGCGCGGCCCAGCCCGCCCGTGCCGCCCACGACGAGCACATTCTTGCCCTTCAGCGCAGACAGCGCCGCGGGCGGGCCAAAGGACACGCCAGTCGCGCGACGGCCGTACATGGTGCGCGAAACAAAGTGCCGAAGAGCCGAGGACCTCCGAGCTGGAGACCGGTGTTGTTTGTCTCTTTTGACTTCCAAATGCCTTGACGTTGGACCTATCTCGCGATGCCTCAAAAGGTCTGGCGATTACTCGTTCTGTAAAACGCGCTGCTCCGAGCGGGTCACATCTCGCCTATAGGAAACGCCCTTGCTCGGAAAAAGCCCTTGCCGAGGATGACCCTCCTCCGTTCGCTTGTGCTCCTCGTGAGCCTCACAAGCAGCCACGGTTTCCGCGTACCGACGCCGCCGCGTCCAACACTGCGGTCTCCGCTAGCAGCCTCTTCGGCTGCGAGCACGCCTCCGGAGGCAGCGCTCCTCTCGCTTGCGCCGCTGTTGGCCTTTGCTCCGGTGTGTATGTAACCCGCTCACTCGATGATGCGCCAGCTGTATGCGCGCTTCTAAGATTTAGCGATGCTCGAATCTCTCGTGCAGCTTCCCGCGTTCGCGGACGAAGGCTACTCGCAGCTCTCGTACAACTTTGTGCTCATTCTTTACATCATCTCTTTCCCGGGCATCTACTCGCTGGTCAAGCGCTCCGTCAAATCCAAGGTGGTGCGCAAGACGTACGAGGTGCCCGGACCCGCGGCCATCGGAGGCCGACCAACGCGCGAGCTCGCTGGCGACATCGTCGGCTACTTCCAGGCGTATAACTACAAGATCACCGACGCGACGGACGTGATCGTCTTCGAGGGCACTCAAGCGCCGCTCACTGGACGCGCAGCCTTTCTGACCTTTTGCGTCTTCTTCGCCCTCGCATCGCTCGCGCTTGTGCTGACCATCGTGGAGCAGGTACGCTGCCTCCACACGGCAGCGGCAGCTGCTGCGGAGCAATGACGCTGCAGTCTCACCCGGATCACGTCATGTGCCGTGCCGTGCTCCTCGCAGGCCAATTTTGGCGGCAACTTTGGCCTCGGGAATTGGTGGTATGCCTCGACGCTTGTGTCGCCGATTGCGGGCAAGTATTACCTCGACAATGCCGAGCGCACGGACCAGGTGACTGTCAAGATTGTGACCGAGGACGACGAGTCGATCTCCGACGTCATTGTGCAGGGCGATGACGAGGAAGTGGAGCGCTTCCAGAAGGCACTCGACTTGCGAGAGAAGGGCATGGTCTACGTGAAGGGCATCTTTGCCGAGAAGTGAACGAGGAGATAAGCGTGGCTATGGAGGCATGGCGTCTTTCTATCGGTGTAACAGCGCGGGCGAGTGGTAGGGCGAGCGGTGTCACGCGCTCGGCGCTGGCTCCCCATGCGGGCTGCGTGGCTCGACATGATAATGTGAAAAGAGTCGTCACACATCCTGCGTGCCTCCGCTGGAGCGCTTCGCCGACGAGAGCCCCGCAGTGCGCGCGCCTCTCTGACGCGCTCTCGTCTGTAGTTCTCGCGTCTGTCTTCCGGTCCCGGGTGCCCGGCGCGGTCGGTCCGCCGGGCGGGGGACGTTCATCCTCTGGACGGGCGCGCCGCCGGCGAGAGATTGTGCTTATGTACATGTCTCATGCACGCCGCCATGGGGGACGGGTTGTACGAGCTGAGATGTGTGTACCGAACGCAACAAGCGCTTGTCCATTCAAACCCTGACGACTGAGGCACGGCACACACGCTCAAAGCCCTCCGGCACATGTCTCTCGAGTTGAGGCCACTCTGCAGACTGTTGCGTCACGGCACCAGTCTCCGCCAGAGACTCACTATTGCGCGTCACGCTATCGGCGCTCACGCCGGGGCACGCGAGGCCATCGACCCGCTGAATTCCCTGGACTTCTCCTTGGATCCCTTGGTTGCCGCTGCCTTGCCGCACAGGAAGGTGCGGAAGTGAGCGGTGCTAGAGGTATCTACAGGCGTCTCCGTGTAGTAGAGCATGGGTGCTGCGGACGAGGTGCGAACCTGGTGAGTGTGCAATTTGTCAAGCGCAGCGCGGGCGACAATGAGCGCAGCGAAGACTCGCGCCACAAACCGCGATCCGAAGCCGACTCGCGCGTATGCGCTGTATCTTCGCCCTTCGTACCGGTACTTCGAAGTCGATTTTCCTGTGGGGCTTCGAGAAAACCAGGAGACATCTGAGTCCGATTTCAAGAACCTATCACACAAGTAGAAGTACCGCGCAACGGACATCACGGCCAAACATGCATCAAAAGCGATACGGCTGTACTGACAGTGACACTCTACACATGAGTCTCAATGACACACATGCGACCACATGCAGAGTCAGACCAAAATGTGGTCAATGTGTATGCAAGAGACCAAATGCGAGCGCCATGCGGTGCCGGCCGAGCTGCATCCCCCACTGCGAGGTGGAGCCAACAAGGCCGAGCTAGGGTGTAACACCGTCGCCGAGCCGTTCGGCGTGCCCCTTACTCGTATTCGTCATCCTCTCCCCGCACCTCTGCAAGGGCGTCCAGGTATGGACGGCTGGGCGTGAGGTGATCGCGAATGAAGTGCACGGCCTCGCGCAGATGCAGCATGGCCTGCGGCATCATCGGGAAGTAAGTGTGCCAGCCGTGGAGCACCTGGTCGAACTCAACATACTGTGCATCCGTGCCCGCGCGCTTGGCGAGCTCGCAAAACGTGATCGCGTCGTCAAGAAGCAGCTCGTTCTTGTCGACATGGATGAGCGTCGGCGGGAAGGCAAAGAGGGGCGTGTCTGTGCCCTCGCTCGGCTTTCGCAGCGGCGAGCACATCGGGTCCGACGGGTCACACGCACTCGCCAGGTACGCCTTGGCAATCCCTAGCATCCTGTCCTTGCGCATCATCAAGTCGTACGGCTCATTGATCATGAAGGAGCCTCCAGAACAGCTCAGGTCGAGCCACGGCGATGACATGAAGATGCAGCAGGGCAACGGTTCGCCCGCGTTCAGGCGTGCTTGGATCAGCAGCGCAGCGAGGTTGCCACCCGAGGACTCGGCGAACACGCCGAGCTTGGACGGCGGCGGAGCGGCGCGCGTCGGGTCGATGCCATACGTGGCGAGGTAGCCGTAGGCAGCCTGGAGATCCTCGAGCGCAGCTGGGAAGGGATGCTCGGGCGCGAGGCGCATGACGGGCGTGGCGACCGGCACGTTGAGCTCATCGCACAGCTTAGAGGCCAGGTGCTGGCACGTGCGCGGTGAGCCACTCATGAAGAGGCCGCCGTGAACGAGTACCAGGATCTCGTCCACTTTCGAGGGCGGTGCGCAGCGCGCCGATGTCGTCACGTTGATCACGATGCCGCTCGCTTCGAGCATCGTGACGTGCACGTCGGCGGGCGGCTCGTACTCGCCCTCCATCAGCAGCTCCTTCTGCTCGCGCAGCTCGCGCAGGGAGCCGATCTTGGTCCTTTGCGACGCGAGCTTGTCCAGCACCCGCAGCACCGACGCATCGTTCGACGAGCGACGCGCCTGCTCAGAGGGCCTCCGCTCGACCTTCGCTGGGCGAGCCGTCTGCGGCCGCGGCGGCCGGGCGGCGATGGGTGGGTCGCTCGCCGCGCCGCCGACCGGCACGAGCGCCGCGCCGGAGGAGGAGCCCGCCGACGAGCCGCTACACTTGTACGTACCCAGCAGGCGCGGTCTCTCAAGTGTCGCAGCCGCCGAGTGCGGCCGTGCGCGCGCAACGCCCTTGGCAGCCGAGAACGAGGTCGGCGGGGGCGGCCGACCACCGCCGTCGAGCGGTCGGTTTGCGATCGCCCGGTTGATCAGCCAGCGCTCGCGTTCCTTGGCATCTTGTAGCTGCTTCCGCCGGTCGTAAGTGGGCTTGCATTGCTGGATGCGCTTGACGAGCTTGTGGTTCTCCATGACGATCTCCGTCTGTTGCAGCACGCGCTGCCCGAAATTGAGCGAACCGGCCTCGATGGCCGCGCCAAACGTCGTCGTGTTCGCCGGCACGCAGTGGTCGATCACTGGTACCTGCGTTGCCGTCAGCCTCACCGCGTTCCCCCACTCGCGCGTGCCCTGCGTCGGGTCCTGCGAGCGCTCGAGGATTTTGGAGAGCTTCTCGAGCAGCTTGAAGTTCTCGTTCTCAATGTCGTGCGCACGCTCGTCGTCGAGCTGCGCGCGCTTCAGGTTCGCGACTATGTGCGGGTACGTCGGCCGTTTGTTGGACCACGAGCCATTCTGTATCCGGCCCCACTTGTTGTCGATGGCCGCCCTCATCGTAGCGATGGCCTCACGGTGGCGCCGCTGCGCCGCCAGCGCATCCCGCTTGTACACCTCCTGGCTCGCCTTGGGGATTTCGGTGTTCTTCCTGGAAGGCACGAAGGCCATGCTGCAGCCGCGAAGAACCAACCGCTCACCCTCTTCACCTGTCGCATGTTTGCGACGAAACTGTACGTCGGCAAGTCAATTCTCGTCAAGTAAACGTACGTGTGGCTGGAGGACGCTGCCACAACTCTGGGCTTTCCACAGCAAAAGGTCAGCAATTTCATTCGTGAGAAGTCCGTGAGGAGCTCCCTAAAAACTCTGCCATCGCACCGCCGCGAGATGGACCCAGAAAAAGCCGAAAAGGTATCGACCTTCCAATCGGTTGCGGGGTGCGACGCCGATTTCGCGACGTCCTTCCTCGAGGCGAGTGCTTGGAACATCGATCTTGCCTTGTCAAACTTTTTTGGTGGCGGAGGTGGCGACGTGCCGATGCCTGCGGCAAGTGGGAGCAGGGTCGGCGCTGACGGCACCGGCAGCGCAGGCGGTATGACCAACCCGGCGGCGGCGGACCTATCGCAATTTGGTGGCTACGCCGACTTTCAGATGGACGAGCCTCGCGCCGCCATGCCGCAGTTCCGCGATACACTCATCAGTGTGGACCCTGCGGAGCGCATGCCCCAGCGGCAGACGTCGGTCGCGAGCAACCACCCGCTCGAGGCGTTCCGCGACTTTCGGAAGGAGGGCGCGGGTGGCGCGTCCGGCTCCGCCGCCGCCCAGGAGCCCGAGGTCTTCGGGCTCTCAAAGCGGCCCAAGAACCTGGCGGAGATTTACAAGGCGCCCACCGAGCTGTGCTTCCTCGGCTCCTTCGAGGAGCTGCGCGCGGCCGGGCGCGCGCATCAGCGCTGGCTCCTGGTCAATATCCAGTCGCCCACCGAGTTCGCCTCGCAGCAGCTGAACGCGGACACGTGGCACGACGAGACGTTGCAGGCCGTCATCAAGGCTTCCTTCCTGTTCTGGCAGCAGTACTACGACAGCCCCGACGGTCAGAAGTTCTGCCGCTTCTACCATCCGTCGACAATACCTGGAACGGGACTTCCGCTCATCGGCATTATCGACCCGATCACCGGCCAGCTGGTCAAGACGTGGACCGGCTTCAAGGACGCGGAGCGCCTCATGGACAAACTCATGGACCTCGCCGACTCGCCACCGATCGATCCCGAGGCCATGATCGCTGAGGCGCTCGCGCGCGAGCACGCGGGCGCCGCTGTGCCCTCGCCCCTGCGCTCTGCCGCAGCGGTGGGCTCATACCGGTCTCTCGGCGGTGATCTCGGCGGCGTCTCGGCGGGCGATGAAGAACTTGCAGCAGCCATAGCGGCGTCTCTCGAGGGGAGCCATGCCCCCAGCGGCATGGCGGGCGCGTCGCCGCCGCCCGCGGCCCCTCCCCAACCCACCGACGCTGAGATCGACGCCATATGGGGCGAGGCGGCCGACGAGCGCGCAGACGGCATGCAGATGCGCGTCAGGCTGGCGAATGGAGCCACCATCACGCGCCGTTTCGGGCCATCCCAGACGCTGCGCGAGGTGCTCGTGGCCATCCATGTGTCGGGCCATCGGCTCGACCCTAGCAAGACGTACGGCCTCTCCATGATCGGCTCCGCGCCCTTCACCGGCGACGACTGCACGCTCGCGAGCCTCGGAGTCACGTCCGGCGCGTACAGCCTCACCGAGTGCTGATCTGCTGAGAGGCCACGGCGAGTCGAAAGGTTGGACAGGACGAGGGCATGCGACCGCGCGAACACAGGCTGCGCCGCGCGGCGAGCGCAGCACCGCAGGGCAGGATGAAGTACCGAGCCACAGCAACACACGCATTGCCAGCGCGCAGCGCGGTTGCGGCGCTCTCGGTGTTACGAGGACCGCCAAACCGCACGATCGCGTGTAAAGTCGTGTGGTATCCGGAGTCATCAGCGTGTGTGTTTGAGGCTATTTTTGAGGCATCATGTGAAAGAGGAGATACTTCAAACACTTTACGACTTAGGAGCTTTTACTTCCGTCGCAACTACACATGAGCTAGATGAGATCACACCGCAGCAAACCTTGCGCGTTGCTTAAGCCTTGGACTTGACGACGGCCTTGCCCAGGAAGAAGAGGCCCGTGCCCGTGACCATCCACTGCATGATGTTGCCAGCGTTCTCCAGGAGAATGGAGTTCTTGCCAGTCGTGGCCTCGGCGAGCTGGGGCAGCATGGCCTTTGCAATGTTGCCGAACATTTCGAGAGATGCAAAAATGTGGATTCGATCGCAGCCGCGCGACGTCGTTCTCGGAAGTTGCCGCGTGAATTCCTCAACTTTTCCGCAGCATACATGGCTTTTTGTTCACGAAGAGCAGTTTACTCTCGCGCGGGCGCGCGCGGGATCTCAGGATGCAAAAGCCACGTAGACGCTCTCCTCCCCGCCAAGAGCGACTGCGTCGCGCTCGGCTGCGCGCCCTTCAAAACGGACACCGATGGCGGCAGCCGTGGCGACGAGGACGAGGGTGGTGAGCACACTTGTCGCTAGAACGACGCTGACTATGCTGGGGGATGACTCAGCCGCGGCCGGCTCAGCCGCAGCTTTTGCCGACGCCAACGAAGACCACCTCGGCAGGGGCGCCGCCGCGACGCGTGTAGCCGCCAAGCTTTGGAGCTGAATATCTTCCAAGAGCTGGAGCCTCTCTGTGTTCGCGGCGACCGACGGTCCGCCAGGCCCGACTAGCGGAGGTTCGGCGCCACCGTCCCAACCGCCCGGCGGTGGGTACCGCACGCCGTCGCCGTAGCCGACTCGAGCGAGCCAGTCGGAGGGGTACGAGAGATCGACAGACCTTGGGCTCACGCCATCCGCGCCCAGGCTCGTGAGGCCCCCATCCGCATATTTGACCATCAGCTCGTCCGCAAGGCGCCACGCGGCCGCCAGCACGCGGGCCGCGTGCGCGTCGAGAGCCTGCTTAGGCATGGGCTCAATGCCACTCCGGATCGACTCGACAAGGTGCGCTGCGCGCCGCTCCCAGTGCGCGGACGCGTTCTGTATGTCGACGATCATCTCCGAGTACCTGAGCTGCGCGAGATTTTGTACGTACCTGTGCGCCCAGTAGGCTGAGCTGCGGTCGAGTTTGGCGGGATTACCCACAGTGTACGACCGTGGCGGTTCACCCGCCGTCACGATGAGAGGCACAAAGATGGTCTTTGACGAATCGGCAGGTCCCAGCCACACGGTGCCGCGGTGGGGCTCGGAGAGCCCCGCATTCGCCTGAACGACCCAGGTCATCGCTGAACGGTAGATTGCCACGGAACGGGGCCATGCGCCATGTGGGTCACTCGTGCCGTACCGATCGGGCGTTCCAAAGGGGCCGGCGGCGAGCCCCTTGCTCAAGTCGTACGGCGTCCCCTCGTAGTGCGAGCGGTGTGCCGCAAACCAATCATGCACGTCGAGGCGTTCCGAGGTCAGCAGCGGCACTGAGAAGGGATAGGGCCGGTCTTGCTTCAGCGAGCCGTACTCTGCAGGCAGCAACAAAGACGGCTTCATTCGCCGATAGCCATCCCAAACGCGTCGCCCCGAATAGTACTTGGCCCCATACTCGCCCGCGCTGTACGTCTTTGTAAAGTCGAGTAGACCGTCGGCGGACGACCAGAGCCCATACTGGCGCGCGACCGCGTGCACGCTCTTCGACATAAGGAAGTTGCGGGTGTCGTCAGGGTCGACCTCTCGAATGGAGAACATGTTGGCGACAACGGCGACATGGTCGTCCGGAACCCGCTGCGCCACCCATATCGCGCCCTTGCCTGTTGGATCCGACAGGATGTGGAAGACCCACGCCTCCGTGGTGTCGCCCACCATCAGCACCTCTCCCGCCCCGCCGTCAGCACCGAAGAAGCCGTGCTGCTCGGCAAGGCCACCCATGAGCTCGATCGCCTCACGCGCGCTGCACGCGCGCTCCGAGGCCACGCGTGTGAGCTCGTTCACGCAGAAGAGCGCCGTGCCGTTAGGATTGCCGAGAGCGACCGCTGGGAAGGTCGCCGAAGCCGTCGACTCGCCAAACATGAGGCTGCACTCATTCTGTATGGCGTAGTTTCCATCGTCTGCGACGTGCGCGAATCGAGTGTGTGATTTCTTGGTTGGACGGTGCGCGGCGGCGCGGCGGCGCGGCGGCGCGGCGGCGCGGCGGCGCGGCGAAGTTCGGTCAGAGCGAGGGACTCACAGTACGCATATGTATGAGCCACCTGCGGGATGAAACCAATCGGTGACGTCGGCTCCTGCCCCGGGAGCACGCGGTATGTCGAGCCGCGCGCGTCACCCACGAAGCGTGGCCAGTCTTCTATGTCTGGCCAAATGGGACGCATCGAGCCGGGAGCGTGGTCCATTGCCTTGACATAAGTAATGCGTGGGTCACTCTGGCCACCGCCATCATCACTGTGGGAGACCATAACGCTTCCATCCTTGGTAGCGAGCCTTCCTGCGGCGTACGAGGTGCATGCTTGGCTACTCCGAATCGACGCGCAGGCCAGCGTGCAGAGGAGGCATCTACGGCCAGCGTAGCTCATCTTGCGAATGCACCGAGGCAAAGGAGCCCTAGTGCTTCCCTGCTGTACCCCCCTCAACATACTCAAGTTTCGTCGAATTCCGCACAAAGTTAATGGTGTTGGCGGGACTTACACGGGACACACGGGACGGATCACACAGACGAATAAGTGTCCCGGCACCAAACCTAACTCGTCCGGGACAATGGATTGTGAGATGCTGCTGATGCTGGGCTTTCTAAAGGGAATCCGTATTCTCTCGCGCGTGTGATTGCGGCGGCGGCGCTGAGGATTCGCTCAGGCTCGCCAGGCCACGCGGAGCGGGTCGATCGCCAGCCCCGCTCGCGCGCCTCGGTAGTCGTCCTGAGGGTGGAAGCACTGGCGCTGCGCAGCGGCGTTCGCAGCAGGGACTTGGCGCTGCCACCCACCGGGAGGCTGCTCGCAAGACCAGCACTGCCAGGCGGAATGCCGACAAGCACCTCAAGGTCTCCGACGGAGGGCGTGCGCTCTGGCACGACCGGGTACCCGGACCATGGCGAGGGCTTGGCGTTAGCCACCTTGAGCGGCAGCCCAAGATGAAGGAGCGCGCGCATACGACGATTCTCTTGGATATCGCGCAGCACGCGGATCCGCTTGGCTTCTTGAGCGTCTTTGGCGAAGAACTCGGAGCCGGGGGGGAAGGGCGACGCGCGGTAGGCTCGTGCGAGGTCGCGTTGCAGATCTCGTCGCTTTCGGCCTCCGATCAAGGCGAACTCTTGCCATGCTCTGACCAGCGCTGACCAGCCGCTCTCGAGCCGTTGAAGACGAGTGATCATACGATTGTCATATTCGATGAGGGACTGGCGATTCACCCTGAGCCACACTCGCAAGGCCGCGGAGAGGGAGCCACGCCTACTGGCAGCCCCGCTGACACTCAGCCTGCCGTCGGCCGCGGAGTCCCTCAGCACAGCCACCTGCCAGGCTCGCCATGCATGAGACAGTTCGTGACTTCTCATGTGGCTCAGGCTCCGAGCCACCGCATCCCGCGCACGCACGACCTCTCTCCACTGGACCTCCCAGCAATGAAAGCCGCGCGCGAGCGAGCTGTTCACAAAACGCCGCAGCGCGCGGTCGATCACCTCGAGGCTGCGCAGGAGCAAGGCGTACACCTCGACCCACCTGCGCCAGCCGGGCGCGAGCCGCCGATTGCGCAGGAAGACCACGCTCTTGCGAATCCAGTCGAGCGCTCTGTGCCGCTTGGCCACGGATGCTCGCCATGAACGCCAGCCACGACCAAGCTCACGCTTGAATGTGTGGTTGAGGCTTTGGTGCCTTCGATCGACCTCGGCACACGTGCGATGAAATCCACCCTTCCAGGTCGTCCATCCCCGCCTCAGTAAGCGACGGATATCGTTGCGCTGGGCTCGCTCCGACGCCGCGACTTCCCACTCGTCGCCCTCGAGCAAGGCCCGAAGCATGGCCACGCCGGCGTGGTGTGTGCCGGCCCAGCAATGCAAGCTCTGGCCGAGCTTCCGCATCCGCATGTAGCGCACGCTCTTGCGAAGCCTCTCAAGAGCGGTCACTCTCTGCGCCACCACTGAATCCCATGCGCTCCAACCACGCGACAGCTCGCGATTGCGCATGTGACCCAGGCTTCGGCGCATTGAATCGCGCGTGCGCACGACCTCGTCCCGAAGCACGCACCAGGCCTCAAGCCCCCGCATCAGGCGACGCCGAAGAAAGGAGAGCGCTCCTTGACGAAGCATGCGAAGTGTGTCGTGCCGATCGGCCACCAACGAATTCCATGCATTCCATCCCGCAGCTCTCTCGCGATGCAAGGCATGGCTCAGGCTACGTCGGATCAAGTCAAGCTCGCGCTGGGTCTCGAGCAGCAGCTTACGCCAGAGAGACCAGCCCTTGGACAGCTCGCGATTCAGCCAATGGCTCAGCGCGCGTTTCGCTCCCTCGTGCTCGCGATGGGTCTCTTGCCGCAGGTCACGCCAGGAAGACCAGCCCTTGACCAGCTCGCGATTGGACCAAAAGCCTAGCGCGCGCCTCGCCGCCTTGACTTCAAAGCACGCCTCGGTGCATGTGGCGCACCACGTGTTGAAGGCCCTAACGACGTCGCGTGTCCGCATGAAGGTGACACTCGTGCTCAGTCTTTCGAGCGCAGCCGCTCTCTGCGCAACCTGGAATGCCCATGCTTGCCAGCCACGGGACAGTCCGGAATTGCGCATGCGGCTCAGCGCTTGCCGCACCGCATCCCGCGCACGCACGACCTCTCTCCACTGGACCTCCCAGCAACGAAAGCCGCGCGCGAGAAAGCTGTTCACAAAACGTCGCAGCGCGCGGTCGATCACCTCGAGGCTGCGCAGGAGCAAGGCGTACACCTCGACCCACCTGCGCCAGCCGAGCGCGAGCTGCCGATTGCGCAGCGAGACCACGCTCTTGCGAATCCAGTCGAGCGCTCTGTGCCGCTTGGCCACGGATGCTCGCCACGAACGCAAGCCGCGACCAAGCTCACGGTTGAACATGTGGATGAGGCTTTGTTGCCTTCGATCGACCTCGGCACACGTGTGAAGCCAGCTGGCCAAAGCTGCCATGAGACAACCGCGACGGACCTGTGCCACAGCTGCAACCTCGAGCTTGGACGTCCTGCAGCCTTCAGCAAAGACGAGCCAGGCATCAAAGCCTTGACCGAGATGGCGGGCGGACCACATTCGAAGCGTGGCCGCTACAGTTGCCGTAAGCGCAAGGCTCTTTGCGTCAGGTCCGCGGTACTTATTTGCATCTTCTTGCAGCCTTGCCATGTACTTGTCCCACTCCTCCTTGTCGTACTGCATGCGCATCAGTCGAGCATCCCCTATCTTCGCCAGGAGCTCCTTCGGTTGGCCAAGGTTGCTCGCAGAGCGACTGCGCGTGCGCTGTCTGAGGCTTTGGTCGGAGAGCAGTGCCGATGACGGCCTCGTCGAGGACGATAGGCCCTGAGTGCCAGGTACCTCTTGCACGTGCCATGCGGCGCGGCGACTCAAGAGGTGAGCCGAAGGAAGAGCCATATTTCTCACCGTCCGTGAACCGCGTCTGTGAAATTCGTCATTCAGATCATGGACGAAATGATAGTGTGGATCCTTCGCTACCGGTAACAGTGTGCCCGTGTGTGTCCCGGCTCCCCCCGGTCTTTTTACCGGTAACAACTTATTTGACGAACTTCAGCATTATGAGCGACGTCCGCCCGACGACTTTCAGCGCCACCTCGCCCGACGCGTCGGCGTTGCTGCCGTTCGTCGGCGCCCTCATGGCCGGAGTCGCCGCTTGGTTCGTTATAGAACTGTCACGGGTCGAGAGCATCGCCATGGATGGCAAGTTCCTGCGCTATGGCAAGGGCTCAGATGCCGGCCCTTGGGGACCACACAGTGCACCCATTGACTGGTGCGAACCCAACTATGCGGTTCACTCGCATGTAGCAGAGTGGAACAACACTCTGTCATGCCTCGCCTACATACTCGTCGCGCTACTGCATGCACGGTCATCTACGCTGTTCGCCTTCTTCGTATTCATGACAGGCACAACTTCCGCGCTGTTCCATGCGACACTGTGGTGGTGGGGGCAGAAGCTCGATGAAGGCTTTGAGAACGCCGCACTCGTCGCCCTCTACCACGTGGCGGCCATCAGGGCCAGCAGAAGCAGCAGCAGCCGAAGCTCGCACGATCGATGCGTGTTGAGGCGCATTTTCGTGCACGTGACGATGGCGTTTGGCCTCATCATCGCCATCCCGATCGCCTTTGCCGAACTGCACCTCGTCGGAACTCTCCTGGGTCTCTTCTATCACCTCGCCCTCTTCGCACGTGACGAAACCGTAGCGCCACTGAAGCGACGCGCCTGCTTGCAGGATGCCAAGTTCGCCGCCGTTTGGGGGCTGCTGAGCTTCGCCGCATGGCTTGTCGACAAGGTGGCTTGCGAGGCAGCCATAGGCGCGTGGACGAGCCATGTGGCGCACGCCATTTGGCATCTCGGCACCGCGGCAGCACTCCACGGCGCAGGTAACGTTGTCCGTGATGCCGTGGATGCGAGGGACGGAGGAAGACTGGAAGAGGCGAAGAGCTGAGGTGGTGACAGAGGGCTAGCGCGTAGTCGGGTTACGAGGCTATAGAAAGAGAGAGGTGATTTCCCAGGAGTTGAGTGGGTTATTGAGACACACAGACCGCGCTGATTACTCTCAAATGGTCAATGCTCAATGGGTTTCATCGTCATTGACGGGACGACGGCTCATCACACAGGACGCGCCGGCGCGCCTCGCTCCGCCGCCTTGCTCCGCGCCCTGTCGAGTAAACACCTCTCCTCTGCTTCACAAGTGGTGACAAGCGGAGAGACCTTGAGCCCGACAAGCCCGAGCGCCCCAGCGGACTTGGAAAGAAGTTGTGAGAAGTTGTGAAAGAAAATGAAGGTGTGAAGACGGCTGTGTTGCTTACGTGTTGTGCCGCTTGACCCCAACAGTTAAGCGGCCGTGAACTCAACGTGTGATGAGACTGTTGGCAGAGCTACCACAGGGGCCCAACCAGGGGGAAGGGGTATTGGGCATATGGGGTACCGTGCGG
>PJAB01000538.1:0-24449 GCA_002887195.1 Chrysochromulina parva | reverse complement strand
ACCCACCGCGATTCAGAGCCTGGTCTAGCTTTAGCAGGGACCGGGATGTCGCGCTCACCAGGCTGCCTTTGTGTAGTTTGATGAACCTGCAATCACCAACCTACGCGACCAAGTTTACTCATAGGAACGCTCCCCCCCTCCTGCTGAGGGGCGCTCGCGCGACCCTGACGGCCAATATGCCGCCCAAGAATAAGGGAGGCAGTCGTGAGATCAAGCCGGTGACGCGGCAGATCACAGACGAAGAGTACCGTGCCATCGAGCAGGCCACAGGCTTTCCAAAGGAAAACACCAATGCTCTGTTTCAAATTTACGCACCGTACGAGACCAAGACACTCGGTGCAGAGGGCAAGGAGGTGCTTCGCGCAGACATCGATGATCTCAAAGACCACCCATCCATCTGCGTGCACCCGCTCATTGAACGAGTCCTTGAGCTGCACAATCTGGATCGATCGGGAAAGATCTCCTTTGTGGAGTTTGTGACCGCGATGCGGGCCTTGAGCGTGAGGTCGACGCTCGATGAGAAGCTGCGCTTCACCTTCGATCTGTTCGACATGGACGGAACCGGGCAGCTTCAGTCGCCCGAGATGTTCCAGCTGCTGCGGATGATGCTGGGGAGGGCGATCGACGATCATGATCTGCAAGAGATCACGGACACTTACCTGAAGCGCTTTCCCACTGGCTGCACCTTCGACATCTTCTGTCAGATGTTTGACGTCTCCGATCTCAACAAGCTGACGCTGAATTTGTAGCCAAGGCGTCCCTAATCCTCCAGAGAGGTTTTGGAATAGTGTAGGTAGGTGTACTATGTCTATCTATTTGACTAGTCTGAACCGGCCACTCCCTCTGCCGCGCCAGCCCGCATGAGCTCTCCCAGCACGTGCTGCTCCGCGACTAACGCGACGGTGGCCTCTCCGAACTCCGAGCAGAACGGCCGAAGATGTCATGATAAATCCTTGCCAGCGTGAGGTCAAATGCGTTGGCGCTTCTTGTTCCGCCGTCGGCTCCGCCTTGGCGGCGGCGCTGCTCGTCCATCCTCCAATGCGCTGCGCCTGCCGTCAGCGGTCAGGCTCGGCGCTGTCCCGGGCGCTGACCTGCGCGCCGGCCCGGGCAGCGGCGTTGGGACCGAGCGTAAGTACTCATGCAGCTCGCGGTTGAGCGTGCCTAATAAGGAGAGCAGCAGCTGCTTTTCGGTCATCACGGCCGCGAGCGCGGCGTCGCGGCGCGAGCTACGGTGGCTCGGCGCCGTTGCGGGCGCTTTGGAGACCTCGAGAGCGTACTCGTCTTCCTCGACGGTCGTCGGGTACGAGCCGAGCATGGCCTCGATACGCCCCGCCAAATGACGAAACGCGTGATCTTCATTCGAGGCGCCCAGGGGGCGCTCGGGCAGCTTGTCCAGCGGCAGTAAAGGTAGCTCGTGCTCCTGGAGCACGATCAGGCGGGCGAACGCCATCAGGTGCGCGGGCGGTGGCGCCCCCGAGCGCACACGGAAGGGCTCATCCACTGGCCGTAGTCCGAACTTGCCTAGCATCACTTGCTTCAGGTCCAGCAGCGCATCCCCCTCGCTGAGGGAGAGTTCGAGGACGACTGATCCCGTACCTGAGGAGGAAGTCCTCCGACGCACTCAATACGCACTCAATACGCAATCAAGACGCAATCAAGACGCACTCAATACGCACTCAAGATGCAATCATCTCAGAGCTCGAGGACGCCGGATCGCAATCAAGACGCAATCAAGACGCAATCAAGATGCAATCATCTCAGAGCTCGAGGACGCCGGGCCTCGTACCGCCCAACACGGCGTCCACCATCGCCGCGGATAGGGAGCTTGAGGCACATTGGCGAGGCGTGACGCCCGGGTGGCCTTGACGCACCATGAGCGCGGGCTGCTCGTATCCGCTCGCCTCCACCACCACCGCCGCCCCCGCGCCGAGCGCACGCACCGCACGCAACTCGACACCACCGCTGGTCACGTTGAAGCTCACCACGGCGCCTCCGCCATGCTCGATAGGTAGGGATGGCAGCGGCAGCAGCACAGGGCGACGGGTCTCGGGTAGCACGAGCGCATGCGCGGTCACCACGTGCGCCAACTCGCGCATCGACGCGTGCGAGAAGGGCCCGTTGGCTCGGAAGTACGCGGGATCATGGGCCAGTAGAGGCGGCAGAAGCGTGTCGAGCTGCCACGCGAGACGGCGAGCGTGCTCGGCCTCGTGCCGGAGCACCTGTGAACCTTCGAGCCACTCACGTTGCGCCGCTGACCAGTGCATCGTGCCGTTCGCCTGCCGTCCAAACTGCTCGAGCCATGCCGACCAAGGAGGCTCAGAGCCCTCGGCACCGGTCGCCTCTCGGACCGCGGCCGCATCCCGAGAGTGGAGCGCCAGCTGCAGCATCATCACGAATTCGTCGGGTAGCGCCGCCCAATGAGGCAGACCACGCGGAGCAGGGCCTTCGAACGGGTCGAGGTATGCGAGCAGCGAGCCATCCTGCGCGCTGTCCTTGCTCAGAACCGCTTCACGGGGCACCCGGATGATCGTCTCGCCCTCCTCGACGGCGCGGCTGAGTACGAGCCGCCCAGAGGCGTCGATCACCACGGGATCGGACGTCGGCTGGCACGTTGCGAGAGGGAGCAGCAGTGTGAGCAGGGGGCACGCTCGAGCATAAGCGAGCAGGAGCAAGATCGGCTCGTGCATTGTGCCGTGCCCCACGTGTGAATGCTCACCGTGGTTTTCGTGGTGATGAGCTCAGAACAACCCGCGTGAACGCTCCACCTCAGCCACAAAGAACACGAATTGCCAATTTTTTGCTGACCTTTTTGGCATGCGGGCGCCCGCGGAGCCACCCCGACTGGCGTGCGAGCCTCGGCGCCGTTGACGGTGGTTCCTATTTCAGATGTTCCGCACGTTTGCTGTAGCTACGCTGCTGCTGTGCGTTGTGTTCATCGTCCGTATCCTTCTAGCGCATGATGGGCTCGCCATCTCACAAGGTGCAGCAGGCGATCACGACCGCATGAATCGCATCCTCGCACTAGCCAACAAGGCTGAAACTCAGCAGCAGCGGGTGGAGAGGAAACTGAAGCGACTCGCCGAAGAGCTGCAGTCCTTCGAACAGCATCAGAAGCAGGCCGGCGAGCAGCCTGCAGCTGGGGAGGCCTTGGCACCCAAAGCCCGTGCCGTGCACGACAGCACTGCATTCCAGGCGGCAACGACGGAAGCAGAGGCGAGCACCGTAAAGTGCCCGAAGCCTCCCAACAAGTTCCACGCGCTGCTAACCTCGCAATCGTCACCTTACCAGCAGTGGCAATCGCGCATCATGTACTACCATTGGAAGAAGCAGAAAGCGATCGCGGGTCCCTGCGGCGACATGGGCGGCTTTACCCGTCTCTGCGCGACACCCGGTGGCAAACCAGACGGCCTTGAGAACGAGATACCGTCAGTGTTCACGGTGGAGCTCTCGGAAGAGGTGCAGGCCGAGCACTTACGATTTGGCGTGCTCGGATGACCTCGGATGACCTCGGATGACCTGATGATTTCTGATGACTTCTGATGACTTCTGATGGCCTCCATCATCAGGTGCTGGCCAAGCACTTCCAATTTGGCGTGCTCAACCGTCCCAACTCCGTCAAGCAGCTCTTGGAGAGCCAGGAAATGATGTCACACATCAAGTCGGAGTACGAGCCTCATGATGCCACGTGCTTTTTGCAACCGATGACTTCTGATGACTTCTGATGGCCTCCCTCATCAGGTATGTGCTCATCCTCGAGACGGACCACGTGCTCATGCAACCCATCCCGAATGAGGCGACGCCCACCACCCCCGCCGGCTTCGACTTTGGATACATGCATGCCGGCCCACACCAGAACTCGATCATACAAAAGTACTGGCCCGAGGGGACATACGAATCACTCGATCCCGTCGGGCCGTCGCCTGTGATCATCCATCTCGACCAGCTGCGCGCGATCACGCCCAAGTGGCTTGACTTTTCGTTAGGGCTGCGGTCGACCAAGGACGCGGAGGCTATGATCCAGGGGTGGGTGCAGGAGATGTGGGGCTACTCGATCGCGGCTGCATCTCTTGGGATCCGACATAAGGTGGATTGCCACATTCATCAGATTCGAAATGGCCTCTGAGGACCTCTGAGGACCTCTGAGGACCTCTGAGGATTGCCTCCTTCATCAGGTGCTTCGAAACTTCCAGACCGAGGGAGGCTCGCTCACCAGCGTGGCCAAAGACTTCCACAAGAGTGCATACATCTTCCACTACACGTACGGGATCGAGTATACGCTCAAAGGCAAGCCGCAAGGGGTCAACCAGATCGGCGAATGGTCGCTGGACAAGCGCCACTACGGCTCGGACTACCCTCCCAAGAACCTGGAGCCCCCCCCCGAAGGCGCCAACGCGCTCGCCTATTGGCTTCTGGACGCGTGGAATGAGGCCTCCGCCAACATCGAGACGTGGCCCTTGTCAAAGTCGATGGGTACGATCGGGTGGCGGCGCGAGCGCATCACTCCGGCGCAACTGGGAGCCTCGGCCGTCGCGAAGCAGGTACGTGGGGCGAAGTGGACCTGATGACCTCGCAGGACCTCGGAGGACCTCGGAGGACCTCTGATGACCTCGGATGACCTCGGATGACCTCGGATAACCTCGGAGGACCTCGCAGGACCTCGGATGACCTCGGATGACCTCGGATGACCTCTGATGATTGCCTCCCTCATCAGGTACATGGGACGGAGTGGACCTGGGGCGGCACGAAAGGCTTCCAATTCAGCCCAGGGGGTACACTCCGCACTCCGTGGGGCAATGGCCATTGGGGCGTGGCGGATATCAAAGGGGATCCCTCAGATGCAGGGAAGGATGGCATCGAGGACGGCATCCACAGGTGCGTCGACTGCCTCTTTGCGGACTTCGCGAATGCCAACCACAACCTGAAATTCGACTTCGACGCGTCGCCTCCGACCTTCAAGTCCGTCCGCGTGGGAGACATGGAGATGGTCAAGGGAACCCTTGTCGGCAAGATCTCGTAGCTCCGCGCGTGAGGACGTTAGGTCACCAAATAGCTTCGTACACCTGTGTGACCCGGGCACAGTGTGAAACCGGTGCATGCGGTTCGTAATTGCGTGCGGACGACGCGGTTTCCCGTCAAACCATTGGCTGTGAAAACGCGTCGCAGCAAGAATTGACGGAACTCTGTGTGGCCGCATCGCAAGCACAACTTCATTTTTCTCTCCTCTCCTGGCATGTCCGTGGGCTGCATGACGGTCCTAAGAGCCGCACCTGCAGCTGCATTGCTCGGATTGCAGCTTGCCAGACCTCGCACGTATCTCCGATTCACTAAACCGATCACGAGCCGCGTGAAGCCGCCCGAAGCCGAGAATGATCAGCCTCCTGCGTGGAAGCGGCTGCTGCTGCTGCTCCTAACCAGCACCGGACAAGTGCGATCAGAGCTCGACGCTTCGAGCGTACGCACGTGGACAGAGGCCATGATGCTGCCGTCGCATGCGGCGTTCGTGCCCGGCATCGCCATCGCCGTGGCGCAAAGTCCTCCTCTCCCCGAGCTCGCCTTGCTGCAATCGAGCGTGCTCGCTCTTTCACTAGCCTACCACCGTAACTTCGAGCGGACGGGTGCGCTCGCCCAGGCCGAAGGCGCCTCAGCCAAGCTGCTCTTCCTGTACGGAGCCACGCAGACGCTTGCCAACTGCCCCGCTGGTCAGCCTGGGCTCGTTGGTGCGGAAGCGTGCTGTCTCGGCCTCACACTCGGCTGCTTCGTGGGCACGAATTTCGACAAGGGCTTGTACGAGCGCTGGCATCCATGGGGCCTGCACGTCGTGCCAGGGGTGTGGTCCTCGCTCGTCGCGCTCGAGCACACGTCGCTGCTGCCGCCCAGTGTGGTGCACTCGCTGCCGGGCGTTGCATCTTCATGGTAACCATCCGGCGTAACCGAACTCAGAACGATCTACGTTTTTTGCATACGTTTTTAGCTTTTTACAGCCAAAATTTCCTGATGGGAAAATAATCCAAGAATCGCTACAATTCGTAATAGGTTCTCACCGCGTAATGCGCCCTCGGGCCGCCCCGCGCACAAAAGCCTCTAGGTCTAGCCTACAGCGAAGACCGGCACCGGGGAGCGCCAACGATATTATGAGGGGATGTAACCTTAGACGAAGTCGTAGTCGCCCTAGCCGGGCAGTGGGTCGCCCTTGGCCCTCGCCGTCTTCCATGCCCGCACGACCATCTCAAACTTGGTCGTCGTGGGCGACCCAGCCCCAAGCGCTAGGCATGCACTCTGCGCGCCGCGCTCCGCCCACCGGATGGCTGCCTCAGCGTCGCCCACCTCCTTGGCATGGCGCATCGCCAGAATCACCCACGTGCGATACCAGACAGCTGGCAACCCCTCGGCGTGCGCCAGTCCCCACAGCGCTTCCACAGTCGCGAGCAGCTCCGCCGTCCCGGGCGCCGTGCCGGGCGCCGTCCCGAGCGCGTCTTCGGCCCGCAGCAGCAGCTCGCGCGCCTCGTAGAGGTTCGCACGGCGCGCCTCGCTGCATGCAAACGCCTCTCCGCTCAGGCTGCACGCCTCGCACGTGCACCAGAACCGATACTTGCGCCAGAGCTCCTCGCGCCGTCGTGAGCGCCGCCCATCCCAGGCCGCGCCGCCCAGGTACGCGATGGTGAGCTCCTCGCCGGCGGAGATGGCACGGAGCGCGTGGACGGTCTGACGACCCAAATTTGGGTTCCATGCGGCGTAGCACGAAGGGATGCACGAGTGGTTGAAGCGGGCGATGGTCGCAAACACGGCCGCGTGTACCGGTACCTCGTCTCCGTCACTGCCCTTGCCCGCGGCTGGCTGGAAGCAATCTCGTTGCTCGAGATGGAACGCGTTCGATGCCCAGATGCCGGGGGCCGTCTTCCTCTCGATGCCATCGCCCGTCGCCTCCGTCGCGGGCGCCGTCGTGGGCGCCGCCGTGGGCGGTGGCTCGAGCTTCCCATCAGTTCCAATCTGAAGGTCAGGTCCGTGCACGTCCACCAAAGTGTAGTACCTGATGAAGGAGGCAATCAGCGCTCATCGTCCAAGAGAGCCTGATGAGGGAGGCAATCAGCGCTCATCAGGGGCCATCAGGAGGCCCTCGAGAGGCAATCAGTGCTCATCAGCGTACGTGGCACGGGATTCCGCATCGAGCGCGTCCACGAGCTCGCTGATCTCGCTCAACCTCGCGCGCGCCTCCCCACCGTGTCGGGGCACGCGCCAGTACACTAGAGGGCTCTCCGTGACAAGACACTCGCCGGCAGCGATGGGGCGCAGCGCAACGGCGCCTAAGCCACGGCCGGGGAGGGCACGGACCACGAACGCGCTGTCTTGGGCACGTGCCACACACGCGCGGTTGGGGTTGGCGGCGGCGGCGCCCACTACGGCGCGAGGCGGTGACGACGCGGCTGAGGTCAAGTCCGCAGAGGCTGCTGCCGCGCGCACGCCGCGTGCATCACTGTACCACACGCTGACAGCATAGCGTGCCTTAAAGGCAGGCAGCACCTCATGTGGCACGCGTGCGTCAGACCAAAAGAGGACGAGACGATTCTCCAGTGGTGCAATCGTCTCGATCGTCGGCGGACGGCGTGCCGTCTCACCGACTGGCGACGCGCGGCCCAGATGGCCCAGATAGAGGCGTAGCTGGCCGCCGTCGGCCTCCTCCCAGTCTGGATTCGCATACCAGATGCACGTGAGCCGGCGGGTCTGCTCTCGAGCGTCGTCCGTGTGCCGAACGTACCGGCTGCCGTTGCAAAAGTCGCAGTGGTAATCAGTGGTAATCAGTGGTCATCAGAGGTCATCAGAGGTCATCAGAGGTCATCAGAGGTCATCAGAGGTCATCAGAGGTCATCAGGGCGATGTGTGCCGTTGCAAAGGTCGCAGGCGCATCGATGGCGATCCATCGCAATCCATGGAGCTCAATTGGCACTCACTGGCAGGCAGCAGCTTTCACCTGCCGTTGCCGGGGTAACAGGTGCACTGGACCTCGGCGCGCACGAGCGGCACTGCGCCCAACTCCGAGGCGAGGGTAGGATGGCGCAGGAGCGCCAGCAGCAGCCGGTCCAGGGCGGAGAGGAAAGCGCCGAGCGCCGTCCCGAGCGTATTCGGCTGGTCTATTGCCCCTGGCATCCACAGCATTAAATCGCTGCGCTGCTCCGAACTCAACCCGCCCTTGACGCGCCCGGGCTTCAGCATGCCGCTGGTATGCAACGTGCGCAACAGCGCCCCAAGCTCGGCAGAGGCCTCTGCATCTTGAACGAAGCCGTCCACGACGGCGTGGTCGCTGTCGCGTAGAGCCGTGGCTACCTGGTTCGCAAGCGCCTCGTCGCAGGCGTCGGCTTGTAAGGGCCTCCTTAACTCCTCAAACGGTCTGGGGTATGTTGGACTCTCGAAGACCTTCTTGGCGATGGCCGCGCGCTGCGTCTGCAACGACGTGCAAGCGTCGACCATCTGCTGGTACTCGCTAAGATACCCACGCCGTAGTAGCCCGTCGGCCGCGGCCAGAGTCTGATCCAAGGTTCGCGTGGTCTCGCGAAGAAACTCGGCTGCCTTGGATGGCACACCAGCCTCTTCTAGACGGCTAAAAAAACGCCAAGACGAGCCCGCAGACGAAGCTTGCAGAAACAGCTCCGCCGACCAGTCGCAGGCGATGATGTCGGCCATATACTGGTGCTCGCCAAGACGAACCCGCAGACGTAGTGTGCAGAAACAGCTCCGCCGACCAGACGGATGTCGGCCATTTTGTGTGCCCTCGTGTGAATGGACTTTGCCTAATCTTCAAACACGCCTACAATGACACACGTCCAGGATTCGTTGCAGTAAGATTCCGCACGAAAATGTTCTGGACGATAGTGAGCGCTTCTTCACAGCTTCCCGCGGAGCTCTGTCATCAGTCGAGCTCTGTGTGCGAAAACCAATGGGAGACCTCGGCGCAACGGCCAACTTCCTCTGCGGGGCCGTCGCGGGCGCGGCTGCCGACGTGTGCCTCTACCCGCTAGACACGATGCGCGCACGCGCAATGGTGCGCCCGGCAGCACGCGGCCTCATGCGTGAGAGCCTGGCGCTCCTCCGTGCCGAGGGTGCGCCTGCGCTGTACAAGGGCTTGGGCGCGCATCTCACTGCGAGCCTGCCGGGCAACGGGCTTTTCTACGTCGCGTACGAGGCTGCGCGTGCAGCTGCAGCGCCGCACATGTCGTCCGGCCTCGCATCGACTCTCGCGGGCATTGCGGGTTGCCTCGCATCGCTCCTGATCTACACGCCGATGGAGGTGGTCAAGCAACGTGCGATGGTCACGCGAGGCGCGAGCTCGTTGTCCGTGCTGCGCGACCTGCTGCGCGTGGATGGCCCCTCCGGGCTCTATCGCGGCCTCGGCGCGGGCGCGCTCACCTGGGCACCCTACTTCTCCCTCTACTTCCTTGCGTATGACTTCCTCACGGTGCAGCTATGCGGAGTACCGTCCGGAGAGCAACCGCTGTTCGTGACGGCGCTAGGCTGCGGGCTGCTCGCGGGCATGGGCGCGAGCGCGCTCACCAACCCCTTTGACGTCGTCAAGACTCGCCTGCAGGTTGGCGGTGCTGGACTGGCCGCGATGCGAGCGACCGACGTGGCCAGCGAGGCCGGTGTGCTTGCAGTTGCGAGATCGATTGTGGCTAAGGAGGGCATCAGCGGCTTCGCGCGGGGGCTGCTGCCGCGCGTGATGCTGCTCGCCCCGCTTTCGAGCCTCACCATCTCCCTATACTCGGTCGTCCACCGCGCGGCCGCCGCCATCATCGAGGGCACGCCGGTGTACATAGCTGGAAAGGCCAAGGGATCGGAGGATCAGAAGGATGGTGGTGGTGCGAAGAATAAGTTTTGAATGCGAAGGCAGATTGAGACCCACAAGCCGCTCTGTATTTGCACATAATGGTGATGGAACGGACTTGAGGAGAGATTTGGGTTCTGTTGCTTTTGTAATACCATGGGTGCTGTGGATCTTCAGATCCCCTCTCTTGTCGCCGAGTTACTATTGGCAATTTATTGAATGTTTTCTCCACTTCAGTGCATCTTGTATCCGTCATCTGCCATTAATCCCATTGTCCCCGTATCTTCTCATGAATACCTGATTTTCAAGAATATTTGCCATCAGTTCATGACCTCTCATTTTCCTTCTTTCGGCTTGGGTCGTTAGGAACTATTTTACCGGTACATGGAAAGAGAAAACCTCGGGAGAGATCTCCCGAAATCACTGGTTGATCTGCTTTATTGCACGATTTTCCCGCGGTGGTGTGAGCGTTCAGCGTACCCAAAGGAAATCCAGCGGAACTTGAGCGACAATGGGACTGCTGCATACAATCTCAAAGATCATAATGTCGATCAGCATGTGTACCGGCTTGGTCTATCTCGCAGCAAGTTTCGGCCTGATCGAGGCTCTCCCGCCGGCTCTCAACAATGCCAACGGTGGGACTGGACCGGATAAGACTGAATGGGGTGCCAAGCTTCTGGGCACGACGCGCTCCAACTTTCTAATCTTGGTTGGCACCTGCAAGCTCTTGGCCTTCGTGGATGTGTGGCTCTTGAACGTCGTGCCGCGTCTCGCCTGCTTTTGCTATGCAATCATGATGGCCATCGTCTTTTACGGCCATCTCGAGATCGGCGACGACCTCGTGGGGCCAATCGTCGTGGGAACCTTGGCGCTGATTACAATGGCGACTTGGCCATCCGCGCCGATCAAGGGCAAGCAGAACTAAGTTTCCACGGCGTGGACGGACACGCGCGTGCGGCTTTAAGGAGGCGAGTTCGGCTAGTTCGTGGCGTGTGTGTGCGGTCGTCTGTTATCCTAGTGGCACCTAAAGTGGCACTAGTGGCATCGCGTAATTTGTTTCGTGGATAACGGGCCCTAGTAATTTGTTTCGTGATGGCACCACCTTTCACCTTCCATTCTTGGACTTGACCTTCATGAGCAGGAGCGTCAAGAAGAAGACGACTGCCACGAAGAGCAGCATGAAGAAGACGAGGCATGAGCTGCTGCGCGCGGCCATGATCTGCGCCCGCAGACGCGCGCTGATCGTGCCGAGCTGCGATTGGTTCTTGTCGATCTCTTTACTCGTCATGTCGAGGGTGTTGTTGTCCTCTCGCACGGCATGTCTTGCCTGGACCGACCGGTCGCGTAGCTCGCCGACTGAGCGCAGCAGGTCGCTCATCAGGTGCTCCTGCGCCGCCCGCTCCGTCTGCAACGTCGCTCGAAGCGCTTCCGCCTCCATGCCGCCCGTCGCGCGCGCTCCCGTTGCAGCGGCGCGACCCGTCTGCACCGCCCTCGCTGAGGCTTCGGACACAGGCGCGTCGCTCGGACCGACTTCGAGGCTCAGCTGGCTGCGTAGCGCCTGCTGCATGCGTTCCTTTTCGCGGAGTCGGTTGACCAACTCGGCATTCGCCTGCGAGCGGCTCAAGTGCGCGTTGCAGTGCGCCTGCGTGAGCGCCAGCGAGCTGCCCGCCCCCGAGAGCAGCTTGCCCTCGTCGAGGAGTTCCGCCAGCCGCTGGATCTTGCGGCGGAACTCGGCAAGCGCATCTTCGGAGCACTGCGATTGCGCCTTGAGCTCACGCCACTGGCGTTGCAGAACGACCAGATATGACTCGAAGCGCTGGCGGTCCGCGCGGCCGTGCATGTCGCCGCTCAGCCGCTCGCACGAGCGCAGAAGCCGCTCAAGGTTGGTGCGCGTGAGCGAGCCCATGTATGGGGCGACTGGATGGCCACTTAGATTACCGACCTCTGGCAAGTGTGAGAATCGAGCAAGCAACTCGTGATGGGATTGCAGTTGGGATCGCAGTGCACACACGTCCGTATAGCGACTTGATAAGCGCGTGCCACATCTTTCGAGGTTAAAACCTTTCCTTCCCCGGCTGCACATACGCTTTCTGGCGCTTGGGCAAGTTCTTGGGTAGCCGACTGGGCTTACTTGTTAACAGTGAAGGCTTGTACCATTTCTCTTCACGTGAATCTACAGCTGGAGGAGAGTTTCGGTGACACAACAAAATGTGTGAAGTCAAGTCAAGTCAAGTCAGTGCAAGCACGTCCTCGCGGCACGCGGGGGCGCGTTTACATGACGTCCGGTACTGGCAACAGGCCTACAGGCCATCAAGTATAAAACGGGGCACCTCCGCTTGTACCTTGTTGCATCTATGTTGCGTCTCATATGTATGTCCGTACCCTTGCATGTGTGTGTGAGCCGGTACATAGCATGTCCGTACTTGCACATGTGTGATGAACCGTATTGGGGCGCAAGAGTAGTGCCGCGAGACCGTATCGTCATACGTCAATCGTCAATGTTGGGTATCGTCCCGAATCTGTGTGTTTAGTCAGTACATGTAAATACCCAATAGCATCGTGGTATACAGTGGCCGACATCATCTTGTCCCCCAGACCCGAGCTCGTGTCAGTCCCCGCACTGACCGGACCGGAGCGAGTGGGCAGCTCCGGCTCGTCACCGCTACCGGCATGCTCGATGCGCGGTCTTAGTTCATGTCTTCATGATCTCGAGGTACTTCTCGACGCTGCGGTCCCAGGTCGGTTTTGCCGCAGCCGTAGCGCATGCCCGCCTCCGCCTCTCACGTCTTGAGCTCATCGGGGGCTCCGGCTGCACCGCCGGCCGCTACATGTACGCATCTGCTGCGCGCGCCTTCATTTCGCCGATTAATTCGCCGACCGCCTTCGAGAGCAGGCGCGGGGAGGCGCTCCTCTGGGACAGTGGGAGGCGGCAGGGTCGGGTTCGTAGGGTGCGGCCTCTTCTGAGTCCGCCGTAAGTCCGCCGCGGGGAGCGGTCGGCTCCGGGGCTGCGGCTGTTGAGTCAGCCGCGGTTTCGGTCGTCGTGCGGTCGTGCGTGTGGGTATGTTGGTGGGTTGGTGTCCGATGGTTGTGAGGTTCGTCTGTGTGACCCGTGTGCCCGTGTGCGCCTGTGTGTCCCGTGTGTGTCCCGGCTCCCCCGGTGTCCTTTTACCTACCTTTTACCGGCATGAGTTGCGTGTGTCCTGTCTCGTGTACTTGACCACAAGGTGTTGACGCGACACACGCGTCTACAGGTGCTAGCGTGCTACCGGGTACGACACTCTTACTGCCCGCTCTGAATACACACACTTACGGTACCGGTACAAGTTCAAGTAGGTCTTGAGGCGTTTAGGATGTTCGAAATCATTCATAGACACGCGCGCCGCGCGCCGTGTGAAACGTTAACACGACAGACGCGACAACCGGTGCTACGGCACTGTTACTGCCCGCTCAGAATACACACACCTTACATGACCCCATATGAGACGCGGAGCGCGCGTGTGTGTTCCGCCGAAATGGTTTCCCTCGATGTCTTCATTTTGTCTCGTGACTTTCTTTCGACGGGAAGCCGTTTCGACCCTCGTTTCGAGTTCGACCCTCGAAATAGGAATGGGTGACTCCGTCTCCGCAAGCCCATTCGCCGATGACGAACTTCCACCCACATCATCGGGTCAGAAGCCCACTGGCGACACGGCTAAACGGTCCACGCGCCCGGCGAAAGCGCTCACGCACCTTAGCTGCGCCACGTTCAAGAGTTCGAGATCGTTGCAAGCACCAGACGCTGTGCAAGTCTCGCTGAAGGCTAAGGCATACGCTTTCTTGTCAATGATAACTGGAAGCGCGTTTTCAGATGGCGATCACATTGCAGATGCGAGGGCGCAGGTGATGACCAGGAGCTCAAATGTTGGATTGATCGCTGCCCTGTTTCTGACGATAGTCGTGCCTATCATGTACGATGCGATCTATGGCGCCCAAACAAATGCGTACATGATCACGGATCCGGCGTGGGTCGGGATTTCATATTTCTTTCTTCTTGCTATGTCATCGTGGGCCTTCGCGATGACTTCTTTGTTCGCGATTCTCATCATCCTGGTCACGAACCAGCTTTCCACGCCGTCCGAGAGTAGCTATCTCTTCAATATTGCACGGGCCGAGTTCGGTAGGCCCGTACAATACGTTGTCGTCGGCTGGAACTGCATGATTGTTGCAGTAACTTTGTGGTTGATCATAGCTTTCTTCAATCTGAGTGCGGCAGACGAGTGCGAGCCATCATTACCGAGTACCTCTGACCTAACTTCGCTAAATGTATCTAGCGATACGCAGTCGCAAGAGTGCAAATGGTATCCTGAGCTATTCATCGCGCTTCTCTGTGGCGTCAACGCCCTGAGCTTCCATGCCATGAACAGTGCACTGAAAGTACGCTGAAAATCTTGACTGTCATGCCTTGCTTGGAGTTATCCTCATGCTCGTTTCGTGCTCTCACTTCTCAGTTAATCGCTAAGCTCTACAAGTGTCGATCAAGGGCGACTAGTAGTGCTCCAGCTGACAAGGATTCCGTATGGTTATATGACCCAAGTGCCGAAGAAATCTGGCTACACCTCTGCGAGTACATCGATTGCGCAGGCAAACATTGTCACCCGGAAGCATTCCAAGGATACATGCTCCATAAGTCAAATGCAATCAGTCTATCGTACATTGCAAAGAAGCTCTCAGAGGATCTCTTTGAGGAGAAGGTCAAGGAGATCATAGCACAGCAGCATTCTGCCATCATGCAAAAGGTGAAAGATCGACCCAGCAGTGATTCTTGACGAATAGAATACGTACTGCTAGAACTGCAGGAGGAGCTCGTGGAGAAGCAACTCGAAAAGAAAAGAACAGTCGTGTGTGGATGCCGCGGTACCGCGCTACCGGTGGGTGTAGTCGGCCGCTCGGCCCGCCGCCAATTGCCCTCTGCCGGGTAGGCACTGGGGTTGGTCTGAACGTTGGACGTGCGTCACCGTCGGTGACTCGGCGTGCACGTCTTGAGGTTCATTTGTGATCCGTCCGAGTGTCTAAGTCCCGTGAGTGTCCTGGTCTGGCCCGTGTGCATGCCCGTGTGTCCTTTCTCCCGTGGCGTCGGGACACACACGGAACTGGCCTCTCGCCCTTCTATCCAATTGCTTCTATCCCACCCCTGTGCGGAACCCACCAGTGGTGTGAAGGCGGGTGTTATGTGAACGTGTCGGTGGAGTGTTCGTACATATTGGTGTGCTGCGATCGGATGTGATTGAAGCCTTACACTGGTGACTTGGGAGGAGACGTCACATTCGCCCTGTCAAACACGACATCTCGACAAGGCGCGCGTTGATGAAGGAATCTTCAAGCAGGATTCCCCAATCAACGCATCGCGACCACGAGGCCACGTGCGACGTGGCGACTCATCCACGTTCCGACGTTCGGTCGCGGCTCGCGCTCGCCGTCGTCGCGGTCGAGCTACGCTCAAGCGTTTTGAGGACCCACCACCGTCCCCATCGATCCGCCTGGGCGCTCAGGCATTGGGCTTGCGTGGTACAGTCTGTAGAGCGGGCCTCACGGCCGCTTAACTCTTGGCTTAACTGTTGGGGTCAAGCGGCACTGTGTGTTGTGTTCCTCGGCTTTTGCCGGGCCGGGGGGTTAGCCGTTCACGGCTGGCTCACCGCGGCAGCCAGCCTCGGCTGGTCTGTCAAGAGATTGAGATAGAAATTTGAGAGCCCAACCGCAACCCTCGAACATATGTTCACATATCGACCGCAACGGCGACCAACGGCGCCCCAACGGCGCCGCAACGTGAAGGCTTTGCCTGTCTGCTCACCTTGCCATCGCGACTCACTCGCGTCGTATCCAGAACGGTGACATCGGGCCCAATATGCGCCTCGTCATGTACTCATGTTCATCGCCATCAGCACGTGTGGGGCTATCAACTCCGACAGGGCATCGACTTCATTTCATTTGATCATTTCCCACCTTGCCAAGCAACTCGAGATGGGATTGCAGAGTTGGGATCGCAGTGCACACGTCCGTAACGAGAGAGGAGAAGGCGTGCCATCTTCATGTCCGCAAAGTGTGAATTACACAAAAGTTTGAATTCATGTACAATTGTAGCATTGAATTGTATGAATATATTGTAGAATCTGTGAAACCAAGTGAAAGACTGGGTGAAGTCCAGGGAAGTCGAACTTTCGGACGCGTGTCAGCACATACTCCGAGGGCAGTTCGTCGTGTTAACGTTCACACGCCTTCGCGCTTCTTCATGTGCATTCCGAGCAACATCGGTCGACGCGGCGCGGCGCTCCTCGTGGCCGCCATCTCTACGAGCTCGCACGCTCCGCCGTCGCTCGCCATGCCGTGCTCTACTACTGACGTCGTTTTGGATGCGGCATCTTTCCTGAACTCGGGCGACACGGCTCGTCTCGATCGCATTCTAAGGCAACTGCAGGCGGACACCGGCTACAAATTGCGCGTGCTCTCACGCTCGCGTTTTACGGACGAGTGGACGCAAGACCGGAACAGTGTGCGTTGCGCCCTCGGTGTCGCTGGCCGAGATGGTTCGGGCCTTGACGCCGACGCTGTCATTGTCATCGCCGACCGCGGATTGAAGGGTGCTTTGGCTGCGGGCTCCTCATTCCTCAGCTACGACATCGGCGAGCGTGCGCGCTTTGCGCTGCCCGACATTTTCTGGACGCGTCTCCAGCGAGAATATGCAAAGGCCGCCTTCGTGGAATCGCGAGGCGAGGCGGCCTCGATCGTGACGACGTGCGAAGTCATCCTCTCTTGCCTGCGCAATGATGTGACGAATGAGGACGTGTGCACCGATGTGCCGCCGGCGAGCTCCTCCTTTTTTTGATCCCAAGATGGTAATAGGGACGGTAGGAATCCTAGATCGCGCCATGTTCAGCACGCCAAAAAATACGATGAATCGTTCTCATTCACATTCTCATCTCACCTGTCCCGCGTCTCCGTCTGACAATCAATAATCGAGATCTTGCGCAAGGGCCGATAGACCGTCTCCACCTTGGTCCGCGGATCGCCTGCCGCCTTGCCGAGCGCCAGGTAGATACTGGTCTCCGCCTTGGGCTGGCGGACGGGCACTTCATTGATTTCTCGCAGCAAGCTGGTCGACGGGCTCTCTTCTGCCGTGTCGAGCATCAGTACTTGGCCGATGACGATGTTCGTTTCGTCGAGCGCGCGGTTCTCTGCGGGTGCGATCGTGAGCCGAAAGTCGCCACCGCCCTTTTGCATCGAGACACGCCCCGGCCGATCGTGACGAAGCTCATTCGTATCGCTGTTTTTGAAGGCGTCTGCGCGGCTCACATACACGCTGCGCACATAGCCTGTCGAGTCGATGCTCCTTTCCACGTCCTGACCGCTACCCGAGGCAACGCCCGCCTGGATGACTCTGTCCCTCTCCACACGAGAGATGGTCGTGCCGCGGTACGTGACTCCCGCTTGGCCGGGGAGCGTACCGTCGCACACGCCGCGAAACGTCGCCACACTGCCTGGTGCTTCATCTCCAAAGAGTGCGATGGGCAACACACGCCGAGCCGCATCTGTCGTGCCGACGGCAATGGTGAGAGCCGCCTCGGCAGTCACGCGCTCCTTCACTGGCTCCTCAATATCCGCGATGGAACATAGTGGCGTGGCAGCCAGCATCCATGAGAGGCACGCGGCTGCCGCGTGACGGGTTGCGAGATTCGGACGCCGCATTGCGGGTCCCCGTACTGTACATTTAGGACATAATTACCGGTAACTGAAGAGGGAGTCTCTCTCCCCGACAGTCCCCGAGAGTGCGAAGCGATCGGATGATACTCGTCCTGGAGATTTAAGGTTTCCTTGCCCATTATGGCAATTGCTTTTTGACGTCTTCGCTTTTCTCTGTTGCCTCAGTCAGAACAGCCAAAGGGCGCCCGAGCAACCAGCCCTTGGCCCGAGCCACTCCTCATGAGCGGCGCAGAGGCCGGGCTGCGCTCGGCCTACCTATCCGCCCGAGCCGCGCTGCTCGAGCGCCCGGGAACGTCGGCCGTGCCGCTGAGAGGTGCATCGTCCAAGGGTCCTTCTCCGTGGACGCTGCCCTCTCCGCCACTCTGGGCAGCATCATCCGATCCACGGCCGCCTCGCTTGGTTCCGCACGCGCCGCTCACACGGCATCGGAAGCTCATGCCGAACACGCTGACGGTGTCGACAGCGTCTTCCTTCGAGGATGACGAGCTCTTCGGCGTCAAGACTGCTCTAGCGCGCATCTCCATGGCCTCGACGGCCACGGCCGAGTCGTCTGAGTTCACGCTCGACTGCGGCGGCACGCTGACGACCTCACTCGTCTCGCAGAGCTCGTCACTGCCGGTTGCGCGACCGCCGACGCGGCCGCGGCCGCCCATGAGGCTCGCGCTTGTCGATTCCGCGCCCACGCCCAAGGAAGGCGCGTTCAAGGAGTGGAAGAACCGCGAGGAGAAGGTGGACCGGCACATGGCGAACGTCGTGCAGATCATTCATAACAAGTACAATGACGACGCGCTGAGTAGCTGCGAGATACATAACGAGCTGTACCTGCTGCGCCTTGAGAAGGCCGAGGAGCTCGCGCAGCTCCGCGGGGAGCTCGCGACGAAGACGGACGCACGCGCGCGTGAGGACGCTGACGGCGGCAAGCTGGCAAGGGTAGCTGCCGAGCTGGAGTCTGAGTGGAAAGAGGCTGCGCATAAGGCCGCACAGGCGGAGACGGACGCGCTCGTGTACGAGATGATGGCCGAGCGGCTCGAGACACGCCGCCCGCACCTCAACCAGAAGCTCGCCTATCTGCGATCTGCGCTCATCGAGCTCACCGTCCGGCTGGATGTGTTGGAGGAAGGCATGGACGTCGCTGTGGCGATGCAGGAGCATTCGGAGCGCTCGCTGGAGCGCCTGCAGGAGGAGCAGGTGGCGGCGGAGGAGAAGAGGGAGGCGCGCCGTAAGAAGGTGATGCACGATCTCCAGGCTGCCGCCGGAGAGAGTGGCGCGAGCAACAGCTCGCTCGGCGGCGGGGTCTCGAGGGAGCGGTTACGTTTCTTGAGGGACCAGGCGGCAGGCGAGCAGAAGCGTCAGCAGAGGGAGTTGGCGGAGGCGCAGCAGGAGTCCGCCAAGCGTGGGGCTGACAGGTTTTGGGAGCAGCGCAAAGCAGCCGAGAAGCGCGCCGCGACGAGCGGCGTGGTCGCACAGATGACTGCGGTCGCGACGAGGGAGGGGCGCCGCCATAAAAACCTGCGAGCGGCGTGGGGCGAGCTCGAGGAGCTGACCATGTGCGATCACGTCAAGGGGATCCTCGAGTACTGGGAGGAGCAGATGGAGGCGCGCGCAACGATGGAGGAGGTCGAGGCCCAGAAGCACGCTCGCAAGGACGAGTCGACCCGCCGACTCAACGCCGTCTACGACGAGGCCGCGCTCGCGCGCGACAGCAACTACGAGGCGCGCGTCGCATACGATCTCAAGGTCGAGGAGACGAGCAAGCAGCTGTCGGAGGCGGAGGTAGGGCTGCAGTCATTGATGACCATTGATGACCATTGATGACCACTGATGATGACCTCTTGATTGCCTCCCTCATCAGGTAGGGCTGCAGCGCGTGCGTCGCCGGTGCGAGCGCGTCGAGTTGCTCGCAAAGAACGCGATCGCCTCGCTCACACACAGCGCGTCTGCTTGCATGCTTCCGGCGGTCCTCGAGCGCGTCGCCGAGACGACGCGCGAGAAGCTCAGCACGCGGGCGAGGGCCCTTGCCAAGACGCGACAAGTGCTGCTGCCGTTTGAGGCTCCCACAGCGACGCCCATCGAGGACAAGGAGGGCGAAAAGGTCAGCGTGGTCGGCGATTCCTCCGAAACGTTCTTGCCTAATATAGGCACCGGGGCGGTCCCCATATTAGGAAGGCCCTCCCCGCCGTCCCTAGTTCCAATGTCGACTGAAGTCTCGGTGACACTCAGACCGGCGCGAAGGGCGTCGAAGGAGGCGGCGGCGGAGGCGGAGGCAGAGGCGGCCGAGGCGACGCGTCTCGCCCTCGGGGATGCCTTCTGGGTCGACGAGGAAGTGCCCTTCAAGGAGCTGCCCAAAGGACTTCGAGCTCTGATGGGCTCCGAAGACGATTCGAATCACTCATGGACTCACGCGGCCGCCAGTCCCGATAGCAGCCCCAAGGGCCTACGAAGACCCAGCCGAGACGAAGATCCAAAGGTCTTCGAAGACCCAAAGGGCAGCCCCAAAGGCCTACGGGGAAGACCCAAAGGCGGCAAGAAGGGGAAGGGGAAGAAGGACGACGAGGAGGATGTCCGTGGCACCGTGCCTTATTCCGAAGCCCGAGCGGCGTACTCCGCGTATCTGTGCCACGCCACCGAAGAAGCGCTCGATGCCATCGCACAGACGCTCGAAAGAGAAAATGGGGGAGCTCCTGCGACCGAGTTGGCCTTTATTTTGGCACCGCAGTTGATGGAGTCGGTCGAGAAGAGCCAGGTGCACTGATGGCTGCTGATGAGTGCTGATGAGTGCTGATGAGTGCTGATGACTTCTGATGACTGCTTATGACCACTGATGACCACTGATGACCACTGATGACCATTCTTATTGGATGCGATCCACTCGTCCGTCCAGGTGCACAACCTGCGCCTGTCTCTGGACGCGCCCATGCGAAAGCAGGGAGTGCTACCCAAGAATCCGCACGACCCCCGTGACAGCGTTCGCTTGGGCCGGTGGGCGCACGACGAGCCACTCCCGAGAGGCGCCCGGGACAGCACGCCCCCGAGAGGCGCCCGGGACAGCCCGGTGCGCGATCGCTCGCCCAGTCCGTCGACCATGTACCGCCCGGAGGAAGCGCTCACTCCAGAGCTCCTCGAGAGAGATGCGATCGCCGCGGCCCACGCGGTCGTTGGACGGCCACACGAGGCGATAGAGCTCCTTTTGGCCACACGTGAGGTCGAGGTCGGTACGCTGCAGATGGCCTGGCTGCGCTCACTCGCAAAGGCGGCTGGCCCGCTGCCAGCGGGGCTCAAGGCAGCGGCCGGTGAGGCGTTCGCGGCCGAGAATGCGGCCTATGAGGAGGAGTTCGTCAACCACGTGTCGGCACGTGAGAGTGTCAAGGTTCGCGAGTTCAAGGTGCTCAAGGATCGTGCCAAGGAGTTGGGTCTGCCGCCGCCCGAACGGTACATCTCGCCTCGAGAGAAGTTGAGGGAGCAGCAGCGTAAGGAGCAGCAGCGCACTGAGAAGCAGCGACGGACGAGCTTCGACATCGATGCAGAGATCAAAACCCAAGCACCTGCACCTGCCGCGGCGGCGCCGCCGCTCACACTGCCGGCGATGCCGCCGCCACCAGCCGCAAAGCCGAAGACGCCGAAGACGCCAAAGGCAGGCTCGGGTCGACCCCTCACCCGTGGTGCCCCCTCACCGGCCGCCGGCGAGAACCGCCGGGGAGCCCTAACCGCCCGCCCTTCCACAGAGCACCAGGGCCGACCGTTGGGTGGTGCTCCGGTGCCGCGAGGCGTGGTGACCGCGCGCGGCACTGGCAGGGCCTGAAATGAAAAGGACACGACAGACCTCGCTGGACGGGTCCAAAGAAGGTTTTCACAACCCGTCTCCATTGTATTGGGCTTTCTTGTTAACAGTGCGACGAAACACACACTGGGGACCCCGGTACCGTGACGCGTGACGAACATATTTGATTGGCACGTCGCCGCAGCAGGGCGGGGTCCCTGCTCGCACGGCTCCGCTCATCACAGCATGCAAAAGCTTCCCTGTGAGAGCGCGCGCTCGTCGGAGCCAACGTAGTGGTCGACATCCATGCTTAGCGCGGCCGCTTGGTCCACTTACGAGATCTCGCGGTGCGAGATCTCGCGTTGGGCCGCTTGGGAGGGCCAATCGCTCGCGCGGAGCCCCCCCAAGAACACCACGCGCCGTTCGGTGATGTGTGTACCGAGATACGCGATCGTCGGCACGCGCCGCGCGGTCACGGGTCAGCTGTGAACGTGAATGAGGTGGTCACGGGTCAGCTGCTCGGCTGCGGCTTGCCAGCTTAAGCTTCTCTTCGCGCCTCAAGAGCTTTGCTTGTAGCATGGACGCCTTGCCATTGCCCACCTTGCCATTGCCCACCTTGCCCGCGAGGGTGCGCGAGCGAAGGATTCGTTTACCCTCCTCGCTCGGCAAATCAGCCCCCAGGTACCTGATGAGAGAGGTCATCAAATCCAATCAGAGGTCATCAGACGCAATCAGATACCATCAGCAAATCCCACCGGCGCGGCGCGAGCGGCAGCGAGCGGCCGGCCGTCAGCGCCCAGCGGTACCAGCGCCTGTACAGCCCGTCGAGCAGACCGCTCCACAGAAGTGGATGGTAGCAGTAGTGCGTGCAGTCGAGCTCGCAGGCCCACTTCGTGTCCTTGTGCGCGTTGGCCATCGGGCGCAGGAGCGCCCCCACGGGCACGATCGCGTCTGCGGGGAATCGCAGCGCCGCCGCCTCGGTCATCATCACCTCGTTGCGCCAATCGGGACGGTCGCGGTACTGGGGGCCAAGTGGCGGGCATTCCTGCAGGCAGCCTTTGGCGCCGTGGGCGCCGCCGCCGAGCCGGCGTCCACCAAACTGGGCGCCCGTGCTCTTTTGGCGCTCCTCGAAGAGCCCCGAGCCGGTCGAAGTCTCAAAGTGTTGCGGCGTCGATTCCCTGTAGAGCCCTAGCTTACCCTGCGGAGCAAGGCCGTTGAGACGGCCGAGTAGATGACGCACGTCGGCGCGGTAGCGTTCGGCGGTTCGGTCGGGTGTCGTGCTCGCCCATTCGGCGCCGCGCCCGTACCACACGCCAATGTTGGCCACGGCAGCGTCGGCGGCCTCGAGCGCCGCGTCGATACGGCGCTCGAAGAGCATCTCCGGTGTGCGGCAGTGCTGACTCTGCCGAAACGCCGGACGTACGCTCTTGGAGATGTTGGCGTCGACGCGGTAGAAGAGGAAGAGGACGTCTGCCTCGGGCACCATCATCTCCAGGTCGGGCAGCGCGCGGCACTCGGCCAGGAGTGGCCACGAGCTCTGCGCCGGCCCGCCACGGTACTGCGTGAGGTTGCACGTGAGCGGCGCCGCGCGCGCGTCGAGCCGGAAGTTGATCTGGCTGCCGCCTTGGCGCGGTGGGTTGGTGTGCGACACCGTGCACATCGCGTCTCGGTTGTGGTTCTGCGGCCGCATGTCGTACTCGAGCACGCGCTGCGTGATCTCAAGCGTTAGCGGGGCACGGTAGAGCTCGGCCAAGAGGCCCGTCCACAGCTGTTGCATCGTCGAGTCGCCCACAAACGCGATGGTGCGCCCACGCAGCGCCGAGAGAACCGTCGCCAAGCTCGGTGCCCGGTGCCCGTCGCACGGCACGAAGCGCTGCGCCTCCAAGGCAGCCGCCCGCCGGCCGACACAGCATTCCACGCGGCGCTCCGCTGCAGTGCCGATCCATGAGTATCGCGAGAGGATCGCCGGGCACGTTTCTCTCTCCGGCAAATTCGTAGTCGGCGGGCGCTTGCGTTGGACGAACTTGCCCGGGTCGAGGCAGATCTGGAGCGCACCGGCCTCGACGGTGAAGGCGTCGAGAGCCCCCGCCATGTGGTTGTTGTTTCGCTATTCACACTCATGCCGAGCACCGGCTGTCGCGTCTGTCGTGTTAACGTTCACACATGCATGTTTCAAGTTAGTTCAAGTTCACAAGTTCAACTTGAAGCTCTGAAGTTCAAGTTCAAGTTCAACTTCCTTTAGGTTGTCTGTTAGTAAGTAAGTAAGTAAGTAAACAACGCCGACCGGCAGCGTACACGTGGCGAGGGGGTCTCCCCCAGGCATACTAAGCGTGTACGGTGTTCAACAACGCGAGTGTTGAGGCTGATGAAAGCCATCAGTCAACCCTCGGTTGCGGCTCGAGAGCTGCGGGCGGGTTACACAAGCGTCCCTCTCGCCCGCTCTCGTAATCGCGAGCTCCATTGCATGGTCTCTCTCTCTCTCTCCTGTCTCTGTCGCGCCCCGTCTCGCTGGATGGCCCGCCGACTAGGCGCCTGCGCACCGCGCGTCCCGAACAGCTCGCTCTCGAGCTTCCTCGCTTCGTCACGTAGGTCCTTCGAGAGATATGTGACACTGACCCAGGATTCCTCCCAGAGATCTCCATCGGAATCTTCGCCTTCCCACTCCACAAGGACGTCCAGAGGGCGGCCTCGCCGTCCCTCGTGTCGGCGCACCGCCATGATGCGACGCACCGCCCACCGACCTCCATCGTCCGCCTCCTGGCCGGCGACGACTGGACCCATGGCGACACGCTGCCGAACCTCCCGCCGCGAGCGCTGCACTTCCTGTCTGCGGCGCTTCCCGCGTTGCGGGTCCCATCTTGGTTCAATTTCAATTCGTACAGGGTCACCAACGTCCATCGCCTCGTGCCCACTTAACGTGTGGCAAGAAGGGGCCTCCTCCGGGCCGTAGCACAGATGGCCGACTCTGATGAAGTGACCGAGTCGCAAGTTATGAATTCCCAGCGCCTTCCATTCACCAGCGCTTAGGACCTGTTTGAGATCGAGGAGGGCCCGCAGCCCCTCATGTCGAAACTCGAAGCGCTCCTCCGTCTCGGCCTCCGTCAAGATGGCCCACCTGGTGCCGTCCGCCCTGCGTGCCCAACG
>PJAB01000537.1:0-24495 GCA_002887195.1 Chrysochromulina parva | reverse complement strand
GTAGCGCACCTCGTGCTGCTTCGTCTCGTGGCTGTACCCAGTCACGACCGCCACGTACCATGCTTCGTCCAGCGGCCAATGCACCTTGATCCGCTGGCCCACCAGAGCGTCGCCCGTCTCTTCCTGGTCCGCACCCTGTGGCGGCTGCTGTGATAGCCTCTCGAGGCCCTCGTCGCTCTTCTGCACCTTGACATGCACTGGCGCCGTTCCCTCCTCCCGCGCAGCCCGGCCGGCTACCTGCGCCTCGGCAGCCTCCTCATCTCGTGGCGACCCGCGATCGACCGCGGTTGCTCGTCGCTCTGCGAAGCCAGGCGGTAGCACTGGAGCCGTATCGGCGGTGCATCTCGGCGATCTCGGTCGCCCCTGCGCCTTGCCCTCCGCCACGCTCTCCGCCACGCCCCCTGCCATGTCCTTGTGTGCCTCACCCTTGTGCACGTTGCCATCCGCAGTGCATCCCTTAGCCGCACCCGCCTCCCACTCGCGGCGGATGATATACGGGTAGACGGTGTGAAGAGAGGGTGGGAGCAGCATGCCGCGCGTGGCGTGTGGCGCATGACGGAGCCAGCCGAGCTTGATGACGTCACACGCGCGCCGCACGGCTCGGAGCTTGTCACGCCGCGCGGCCAGGCAGCTCAAGGCTGCAGCGAGCTTGCCGGCCGCCTGTCCATCGTCCGCCGCTGCTTCCGAACCTCGGGCTGCTGCCGCCGTCGCCGGTGCCGGCGCCAGTACAGCGCCTTCCGAGGAGGAGGCCGTCGCCCCGGCCACCTCGTCCGGGAGATCCGCTCTCAATGCCGGGAGATCCGCTCTCAATGTCGGGAGATCCGCTCTCAATGTCGGGAGATCCGCTCTCAATGTCGCGTCATCCTCGTCCGCAACCAACGGCTTGGTGTCCCCTTCGTCTTCGCCCTGGTCCTCACCCTTGTCCTCGCCCTTGTTCTCACCCTGGTCCTCGCCCTGGTCCTCGCCCTGGTCCTCGCCCTTGTGCTCACCCTCGCCCTCGTCCTCGCACTTGTCCTCGCCCTCGTCCTCGCTCTCGGCCGCACGCCCAGCCGCCGCACGCCTGGCCGCCTCTTCGACCAATCCCTTGGTGATCACGGCTGGAGCGCGGCTGTGGCCGACGGCGAGCAGCACCAGCTGCACCGCCTCCATCTCCGCGTGAGTCCACGCACTCTCAGCCGGCTCATCCGCCGCCGCCTCGTCCTCGTCGTACCGCATCCTCATCCTCTTGGTCCGACCGCTAGAGCGGTGCCTACTCTCGATCGCATCTTCTTGATCCGACTGCTTGAGCGGCGGTCCACGCAGCCGCTCTGCACCGGAGGCGACGACGGGCACCTCACCGGTCTGATCAAACAGAAGCGCCTCCGTCCGGCTGGTGAAGCAGTAAGTGGTGATCCGGTACCAGAAGTGACCCTTACCGTCTCTCTCGAAGACACGCCAGCCCTTCGCGTGCGCCCCTTCGTAGAGCCGCGCATCGGTACGCTCCTGTGATAAGGACCCTGCGATCGAGTCGGCGAGCTCGAACCGGCCCTGGGTCCCGTCTGGGTACCGTCTCCCGCTGCCGCCGCCTTCGTTGGTGCACACAACCTCGGGCTCAAACCGAGGGAGGCTCTCGGGCTCAAACGGTGGCAGCATCTCATCTGCGAGCTGCGAGTGGCTGGGCTCCCGGAGGCTGTGCGCCTGCTGCAGACGACCGTCGCACAGCTTCCAAAGGGCGGCCTGCAAGCGGCGCTCATGCCATCCGCGGTCGTCGAGCGCGCGCGCGAGCGCCTCGGCCGCGTCAATGCCCATAAAGGCGCTCCACTCGCCCTCCCTCCGGGTACCGTCTACATACCGGTCTCGCCCTCCCTCTACAACGGTCCCCGCGTGCATGCCCCCCCCCGTTTGCATGCCCACCCCCGTGTGCAGGCCCACCCCCGCGTACATGCCCACCCCCGCGTACATGCCACCCGCGTGGCTTCGTGGGCTGTGAGCCTCCGAGGAACGTGAAGGCTGCTGCGACTGCTGCTGCGGCGACGGCTGCCGCAGCGGCGGCGGCGGCGGCTGCTGCACGGCGGCCGCTGCCGCCTGTGCCTCGCGGAGCTTGGTGTATTGGTTCGGGTGTGGCTTCTTCACGGGCGGCGGGGGAGGCGGCGGGGGGGGAGGCGCCAAAATTATGGGTCGCTTGGCCATCTCGTGTGAATGTGAATGTGAATGGCTGCGTGGGCTGTGAACGTCCGTGGGACGTGATGGCTGTGATGGCTCCGACGGCTGCACGTAGACGATCAGAGCCTCGGGGCGGTTCGCCTCGTGAGCCACAGAGGCAAAGGTCTGCGGCACGGGCGCGCGCGCGCATGCGGCGACGGGACAGTCAGCGCGGCAGAGCAGAGCCGAACTCGCGGCACGGGCGCGGCGCGCGGCGACGCAAGGCCTTGGGCGCACAGAGCGTTGCATGCAAAGCCTTGGGCGCACAGAGCGTTGCATGCAAGGCCTTGGGCGCACAGAGCGTTGCATGCAAGCCGACTGCCTCGCCGGCTGCCGAGCTGGCCACGCGCGCGCGCTGAGCGACGGGGTAATGCGTACCCAGTAACGGCGGCCCCACCGGTCCAAGCCGAGACTGAACGTCCGTGTCGAGAGATCAGCGCTGCGCTGCAAGGCAGCGGCAAGCGCAGCGGGGGATCGGTCGTCGCACAGCTGAGCGAGTAGAGCCACGTAGGCATCGTACATGAGCGTCAACATCCATCGCCCTCGGATCATGCCAAGTGGGCCCACGCCATCGATGCTCGCATCTCCCTCCAAGGCCGCGGCACGGCCGGCCGCCAGCGCGGCGCACAGCTGCCTCGTCGACGAGCCTGCTCCCCCACCAAGCAATGCCTGAGAGAGCTGTCGCTCGGCCTCCATGCGGGCCGTGCGGAGCTCGTCACGACGGTGGAGCAGCGCGTGCCGGAGCGCTTTCGCTTGGAAGAGCGTCTTGGATTGCCGCTTGCGGCCGAGCGTGTCCACGGGCATGCATTGGGCCTCCGTGTCCAGGAGGAGTTCAAGCTCGCATGCCTCGAGCTCGGCGCGTGTCAGGAGCTCCACACGCCCTTGCAGCCTATGCCGCTCCGCCGCGCGCCGCACGGTCTCCAGTCGACCAATCTCGCACAACCACGCATTGCCCTCGCTGGCCGCCGGCTGGCCGTCTGACTTGCGCTTCTTGCCCGCCGGCGCGGCCTGTCGCGCCAACTCGGCACGGATCGAGCTCACGAGGATGGCTTGATCGGGCTTGGGCTTGGGCTGCAGCTCCGCCGCCACAAGGGCGCTCTCGGCATGGCGCGCCTCCGCCGCACGTGCCGCCGCCGCCGTCTGGCTCGCTCCGTCCACTAGCATGGCCAGCAGCGCGAGCTGTTCGGCTGCAGGGAGCGCGGCATGGACCTCAACGTACGTCGTAGGACGCGCCGCCCAGATCGCCCACACGGCGCGCTGCAGGGGCGTGACGGCGTGCGCGGAGCGAGTGCCTCCCTTGGGCACCTCGAGCAGAGGCTCTTCGTCCGCCGCGAGCCACTCGTGTAGCCGAAGGGCCACAACCACGCACACGAGCGGCCAGTTGCGCTCGTTGACCGCGTCCGGCGGCAGGCGGCGAGGGGCCATCGAGAGCGACAGTGCGGCCGCATCGAGGGCTTCCGAATTCACGAGCACGGGCAGCGGCTCTGTGCCCGCGGCCCACCACTCGCCCGCCGTCGAGTCCGCGAGCAGCACGTGCAGCAGCTGCCTGTGGAGTATCTCTAGCGCCTTGGGTGACGTGGCAGCTTCGGCGCCCTCCACTGCCGACGAGCCGCCCAAAAGCGGCGCGAGCTGGCCTGCCGCCGCGCATTCCGCCGGCAGCGCGAGCGCGGGGCCGAGCGCGCGCACAAAGTCGCAGACGAAGAGAAGGTCACCGAATGCGGCGGAGGGCACGCCAGGGTTCACCTCGCGCGCCTTTGCCGGCGGTCCAGGCAGCGCACTCGCACCGGTGCGCTTCGGCAGCTGCGGCAGCATCGCATCCCACACGGCCGGGCCGAGCTGTGAATGGTCCGGCCGCGCGGGAAGCCGAAAGGCATCGTCGCAGAGCTGCTTCGGGTGCAAGCGATCCTCGGCCTCAGCCTTCTTGTCGGCGCGCACGGCCGCTCGGCGTGCTTCCCTCTCCGCAACCAATGCCGCCCGCTGCGCTTCCTTTTCGGCGCGCGCCGCCGCGCGCTCGGCCTCGCGCTTCTGACGCTGCGCCTCGCGCTCCTGACACACAGACTCGGCCGCAGGCAGCGCGTCAGGCGGTATGGGGCGAAGCGGCGGCGAGGTGGCGGCCTGCGACGCGCAGGAGGGCCAGCGCTCGGGGTTCGGGCCGCACACCCACCGCTCGCTTCTCCTCGCAATCAGAGATCAACCAGCCGCAATCAGAGATCAACAAGTCGCAATCAGAGATCAACAAGTCGCAATCAGAGATCAACAAGTCGCAATCAGAGATCAACAAGTCGCAATCAGAGATCATCAAGTCGCAATCAGAGATCATTAAGACGCAATGAGCTCACCGCACGCTTCTCCTCCTGCTTCGCGAGCTTGCACTGCTCCTTCTCCGCGTCAAGCTTGCGCTTGCCCGCCGCCTCGTCGAGGTGGAGATGGCGCACCACCTGCAGCCGAGAAATCATCTTGACGCCGTCTGGGTCGGAGTACACCTTGTCGCCGCGCGTCAAGCGCCCAATGGTCCACCCGTCGAGCATATCGGCGCTGCCGCCCGATGCAACCACCAGCTTGATGAGGAAGGCCATCTCGTCCTCGACAGACAGGCCTTCCCTTTTCAGCCTCGTGGCGGTGCCCTCGCCGTCCTCGCCCTCGCCCTCGCCCTCGCTGTCGTCGCTGACCCCGCTCACACCGTCGCCATCGCCCCCACGCTCCTCCTCCGCTTCCGCCTCGTCCTCCTCCTCGTCCTCCTCCTCCTTGTCGCTGACGGCATCGCCGACCGTGCGGCCTCCTTCGATGGTGCCATCCTTCGATGCCTCAGCTGCCCGAAGCTGTGCCTTTGCCTCCAGCGCCGCGGCGAAGAGCATCTCAAAGTTGCGCTGGGACTGCGCAAACCAGATGCGCGGGGCAGATGAGTGGCAGTACGTTGGCGAGGTGCAGGGCACGTGGCGCGTGCGCGGAGGAGGGTGCGCGACGGGGGAGACAACTCCGGCAGTGGGAGCGAGGGGCGCCGGGTGAACCTGCTTGGCTGCTTGGTGGCACTCATTCTCTGGATCCCAGTTGTACGCGAGGGCGTTGCTAAAGATGAGGCGCATGTCGGACGCAAAGCTGAGTAAGTCAGCGCTGTACTCGCCTTCGGCGAGCTTCTTACCCATTGTGCTGTAGTCCATCGGCTGCGAAATGACGGTGAGGTAGTCGGGCACATCCCCCAGGGATACCGGGTTCTCAAACCAGGCCGCCTCCTCGCGTGCATGCATCTGCCGGAGCATCCTGCCGCAGAGCTCGCCGATCGAGCCGCCCATCCGGATAGTGCGAGCCCATCCCGGGATGTGCGGCGCGATGCCAACGGACAGCGGTGCACTGCTACTACCACCGGCGCTCGTGGGCCTGGCGCCATCTTGAGCGCCCATGGCCCTCAAGGATGGCGATGCCATCTTGCCAACGGGAGCCGCCTTGCGAGTGCGAGCGGATGCCGCCGGAGCCGCTGTGGGTCCGGCAGCCTTGGGTGATGGCGACGCGTCCTTTGGCGGTGGCGCCTTCGCCTGTGCAGGCTGCTTGCGCATCTGGTCAAGCTCCCGCCACTTGGCGCCCCGACGCCTCCAATGAGGCCGGATGTGATCGGCAGGTACCCATCGTTCAACTTGGTACAAGTCCGATCGCACGTGGTACTCCGTCCCACTCGCGCTCCGGCGCGTGCCCACGAATTTCATCAGCCACCAGCCATCATCATAGAAGACGTCCACCTCATCGGAATTCGTCAGCCGCTGTGGAGCATGCAGCGCGGGCGCGTCAATACGACCATCCGCACGACAGCGCTCATCGAACATGAACATGGCTGTGCAGCCGTGAGCCGCACCTTAAGAAAGCCTTCGGGAGTCGGTGGAGGGATTGGCTGAATATTGTCCGCCGTGTGCCACTCACGCAGCAGCGCTTCCTTTGAGCCTTCCTCGTTGAACGCCTGTGAGGGGTGGCAACGGTCTCAGTGCGGCCCTCAAGCTGCCGAGCTGAGGAGGAGCGTCTCACCTCAAACTCGACGAACGCCCGGCCTTTGTCCACCTCAATCACTCGCGCAGCGTATCGACTGCCAGCAAGGCCCTCCTCACACAGGATCACCTCAACGCGCTTGCCCGGTGTACACCACGCATCCATGGGGCAGCGAGGGAGCCCGTGCGAGACTGCGCTTCTGACGCTCCTTCGCTGCACAGACACAAGACGGCTGCGGCGCAGGAGGCGCAGTGTGAACCCTTTTTTTCTCACGAACTGTCAGGTCGTGCACACATCGTGCTCCTATGGAGCGGCGCTTATTGGGAAATCTGGACATTTTCCCAAAGCACTGAGGGTGTTCTGAAATGTTCCAGCACGTACTGTACGACTGCTCAGTGATCAAATGAGGTCAACAGGTCTCTCCTTCATCCCGTCGTGATGAGCGCGCAGTCCGCAGCGCTCCGACCGGACCTCCGTCGCCTTACCTAGTCCTTCAACGTAGTATGGATACAGCAGGCCGTGGATAGCCGTGGAAGGCAAGAGTCGCCGCTCGCCGGCTCGCCGGCATGCCCGCCGGCCTCTATCGTGCCGCTGCCTAGCCGCTGTCTAGCCGCTGTCCCCCAAGCCCCAACCCCGCTCCCCGGTGTCTGCTGGCTGGCGCGCGGAACGGCCAACTGGTGCGCGGGATAGCCATGGAACTTCGCGTGCACGACCGAGCCGCGATCGCCGCAGCCTGATGAGTTATCTCATCAGCTGAGGTCCGTCCGCGAGCGTGCCGTGCTCGGCCGAGAGTCGAGCGCCAAGTCGAGCGCACGCTCAGCCTCCTGGCGAACGGATGCCAGTAGCTCGGCGAGGAGTTGAGACTCCGCCGAGCTACGCACCGGTTGAGTCGAAGGGGTGGAATGCAAGTCCGCGAGCCGGTCACGAATGCGCGTGAGTGCCGCCTCGTCCGCGCGCTGCATTCGCATCGTCGCCAAGGACGAATCACTCCCCAGAGCTGGCTTCGTTGGCTCGGCTGCTCGCAGATCAAACTCGAGGCTCGTCAAGGCGTGCTGACCACCAAGCTCCTCGAGCGCCGCGTCAATCGCAGCCAGCCTCTCACAAGCCTCTGGATCGGGCCGGTAGCCCTCACCCATTGGACCGAGGAGGTCGTCGTCATCGTCACCGGAGCCGCTACTGTCGCCCATCAGACTCTCGATGCGTGCCTCGTCCGCTACAGTGATCCATACACCACCAACACACCGACGGCCACCGACCGTAAATCGGCCGTCCTCTGTCTGCGAGAGCCCCGCAGAGACTTCGGAGTTGGAGCGCGTCGACGCGGCAGCAGCGCTGGTGTCGATGCCCTTGAGCCGGCCGATCTCCGCGTTCAGGGCACTCAACGACTCCCCGAGAGAATCGGCAGGAGCCTTGGGCGGTGACTTTGGCGCCTTGCCGCGCGGCAGCGACGAAGTAGCTCCGGGTGGCGGTGGGCGACCCGATGCTGACGTGGCGCGCGTGCCGGCGCTCGCCTCGGTCAGAAATGTCCCGCGCGTCTCGCCTTGCCGGCGCTCCGTCACCTCGAGCGCCTCATCGAGTCGCTGCATCTCGAGAAGCGCGTCCATCGTACTCGGGTCCTTGACGTGCTGGATGACCTTGGCGACGAGTGGAGCCTGCGACCTTTTCGTGGCGCGGCCATCAGCGTGGGCCTCCTCATTCGCACGCTCCAGACGCCCTCGGTCCGTCAGCTCGACCACGTCGGTCTCGAAGTCCGCGCTCCGGATGGCTTCACCCGCCTCATCCTCCCGGGAGCGGAGCTCCGCGATGTAGCTGAGGAGGGTCTCGCGCTCCTCGCGCGCTCGCCCGTCGCGGTCGTCCAGCTGCTTCTGCAGCGCGGCACGATCGCCTGCGACGGCGCGCACCTTAGCAGCCTCCATCTCGGACTGCATGCGCTCGAGAGCCTCCTCAATCCCATCCTCCTCTTCTTGTTCCGCCTTCGATTGCGCGCCATCAGCGCCGCCTTCATGGTCGAGAGGTGGTGCTGCAGCGGCACTAGCCGCGCCGCGCAGGCGAGCAAGCTCCTCGGTGAGGCCGGAGATGACGGAGAGATCCGACTCGGCAAAGGAGCTCATCGACCTGAAATGCGGCACGAGCGCTGTGCGTGTAGAGTCGTGAGGAGCCGGCCGCTAGGAGGCCGTTGTACACGCAAAGGCCTGCAGCAAAGGCCGGAGAAGTTTTGGGCAATCGATTCGAGTAGTGTGAAGAAAACACAGAGACGAGATGTGTTCTATACGGGATGTCCCGATTCTGAAAGTTTACTGTAGTGCTATTCTAGGCTCGAGTTTCGTCCAAAACCCTTGCGGACTCGCCCCTCGATTGAGCATGGCGATTGAGCTGCAGCAGGCAGCGCCTCGATACAAGTAGCCGGGGATGTCCGCCATTTTCGGAGTTTTCTCTTGGTCGGCCGCCATCGCGGAGGATAAGGCGTTCTATAGTGCGAACGGCTATGTGCACATCCGCAACGTCTTCAACTCCAGCGAAGCCGCGCTGCTATCTCGATGGGTCGAAGAGATCGGGGCGTGGCCGCAGTCAAACGAGAGCAAGTGGATGCATCACTATGAGCACACGGTGCATGGCGCGAGGCTAACTCGCACGGAAAATATCGTCTCGTACCTTCCGCAGCTTGGCCGGTGGTTGATGGCTGGCAAGCTGCCTTCGCTGGTTGGCCAGCTGCTGGGCGATGATGTTTTTCTGTACAAGGAGAAGATCAATTACAAGTATCCAGGCGGTGCTGGCTACGCAGCGCATCAGGACGCGCCGGCATACAAGCAGCTTAGCAGACACTTGACTGCCTTGGTGGCTGTCGAGCGTGCGACCGTAGCAAATGGTTGCCTCGAGTTTGCGGCAGGCCGCCACCGTGAAGGCCTCATCGGGCTGACCGAGGACGGCATCTTGTCACAGGAGGCCGAGGCGAGCCTTGACTTCACTCCTTGCGAGATGGAGCCCGGCGATGTCGCCGTCTTCTCCTCTTACATCCCTCATCGCTCTCGGCCCAACCACTCCGGCGAGCGACGCGCCCTGCTTTATTTGACATACAATGCGCAGCGCGAAGGCTACCTGAGGGATGAGTACTACCGCCACAAGCGCGCGGCACTCAAGTCGGGGCAGCTCTCCTTGATCAAGCACTTTCAGGGAGTGGCCCTGAGTTCGCCGGAGGTTCCTGATCAGCAGCCGATCACGGCCAGAGTAGAGGTGACAGTGGCGGGCGAGGCGAGCGCCTTGGCCAACGGGCAAGCACACGCAGCGCCCACTGCAGCGCCCAACGTGCTCGACGAGTTGCGTGCCATGTTCGCGACGTACGGGAAGACGATGTACGATTCCGTCGTCACGCAAGAGGAGCATGCTCTCCAGACGGCTGCCCTGGCAGAGCGAGCGGGCGCGAGTGACATGCTCGTGACGGCCTCGCTGCTTCACGACGTGGGCCACTTGCGTGGGGAGCTGGCGCCTCGGACGCACGCGCACACGCACACGCCAAACCCCGAGCCAATTGATCTGTTGGCCCCGTGACGCACACCGGCCTTATTTTGCAGTTATCGGTGGCGCGCATGCGCTTACTCTCCCGTGATCCTGTCATGTGCGCACAGTTCTCGACGAGCACATGGGCAACGATGGATTCCTTGACCACGACAAGCAGCATGAGCTTGCGGGTGCTGCCTACCTGGCGGGCCGCTTCCCAGACGAGGTCGCAGGCCCAGTCCGGCTCCATGTGCTCGCGAAGCGCTACCTGTGCCAAGCACGGCCAGGGTACTGGGAGGCGCTCTCGCCCGCATCGAAGCGCTCTCTCGAGGTGCAAGGCGGCGTCCTCTCGTCAGAGGAGGCAGACGAATTCATCAGGCGTCCACATGCTGCTGCGGCGGCGGAGCTGCGCGTCTTTGATGACCTCGGCAAGGCACGTGCGGCACCGACGCCAACCTTGGAGCACTTCCTGTCCGGAGCCGTGATGCGCGTGCTCACGGGCCGAGTCGACAAGAACGTTGCCTGACGAGTGTGGACCCGCACCAAGTGGAAGTGCCATGCTTACATGGAGCCTTTCAGCTGTAGGCGTACGTTAGGGGCCCGCGGGCGCGTATACGGCTGTAGCAGCTATGGTTGTAGCTATAATTGGTCTGACAAATAACATGATATATGGATCACCTCATGCGGTAGCAACTAACGCGTGTGCACGTTCCGCTCCGTCTAACAAGGCTCATGCCTGCTCGTCGGCCTCACAGGGCAGTCGTGTACATGGACATGCTGTTATTGGCCCCTCGACTGGCATACGACGCCTCGATATGATCATATCTTTCGTTCCTCGCCATTTCCATCTCCTGGGCGGCGCGTGCCTCGCCGCCCGCGCGACCGGCGGCACGCGCGTCGTCGCGCGCCCGTTGGAGCTGCTGCTTCTTGCCGTCCTCGGCATGCAACTGCGACTTGTTGGCGGCGTGCTTGCCTGCCTTTTGGAGCTTCCTTTGCTGCTCCTCGCGCTCGAGCACCGTGAGCTGCTTCGAGGTGTCGATGATCCCCTCGTCGCGCTCGAGGTACCGGTCGACGCCCATCATGTCAAGCTTCTTGGGGTCCACCGGGCCCTTGGGCTGCGCGGTGAGGTTGAGACCCAGGCGCGCGAGGCCTCCGCTCTTGCCCGTTCCCCCCTTTTGGACCTTGGCGTGGCGCTGCCTCTCGCGCTCGCGCTTCATCTTATGCACGAAGATCGGGTTGATCACGAGTTCGGGGTCCTGCTCCTCCATTGGTGTCATCTCGGACGAGACGAAATCGCCGATGACCTCGCGCTTCTCGCGCTTGCGCAGATTGGGCGCGAGGATCTTGCCTAAATTGGACTTGTAAATGCAGTACATGCACAGTATCAGCGCGAGCACCACAGCCCCAAGGATGAGATAGATCCAGAGCGGGTTGAACTGCTTCGAGGTCACCGAGCACGCCTCTGACGATGCTGACCAGCCCGACCACCCAAGATTGTTCTCGGCGCGCGCCATCGCATGGAAGTGGACGCCCGCGTCGAGCGCCATCTCGAGCGGCAGCGCCATGTCGCTAGAGACGAGCCCGAAGACGCGGCCACGCGCAAACGAAGACAGGGCCGGCGGCGTCTCCTCGTGCCAGAGGGTCTCGTTGAACACAACGACGCCCGCGTAGGTCGATGAGGCGAGCACGAGACGCACCTCGTACTGGAGGATCGGCTGGCCGTTGGTCGAGCTGGTCTTGCCCACGTTGACCACAAGCCGCTCGGCGGTCGTCGTGATCGAGCCATCGGGCGCCTGGCCGCCGCACGCGGGTGCGGGCGGCCGCTCGGGGACCGTGGGCAGCGTCGTCATCCACGCAACGTTCGACCACGCGCCCCAGCCGCGCTCGTTGCGCCATCGTAACACTGCCGAAAACTGCGTAGCGGGCGGCAACTGGCCGGTCGTGTTGTACGCGGTCACATCGGGCATCAATGAGATGGGCGCCGCGCCGTTCAGGCAAAGCTGCGTTTCGAGGATCGGATAGCCGTTGGTCAGCAGAGCGGACGAGGTAGGGTCGGGATTGTGCCATGCAAACGGCAGGTTCCACCGCAAGAAGAGCGAGTGGATCCGGAGCCCCTCGAGAGAGGGATCCTCGAGGCTGATGACGCGTGACGGCTGCGGCGGGACACCCGTCGTGTGCGATGGCGGCTGCATCGTCGAGTCACAGCCGGCAGAAGCAACGAAGCTCGCGCATGCAGATGAGCTCGATGGGCCCATCGCGTTGCACCCGAAGACGTCGGCACGGAAGGGTGTTGAGTCGGGCAGCCCAGTCGCCGTGTACCTGAGCGACGAGCTTACGGTCGCGTTCGGCAGCGCGGGCGCCATGTTAAGCAGCACCGTGCACCCATCGGCCAGGGATTCAGAGTGACCGAGGGTCCTCAACACCGCGCCGCTCGGGCCGAGCAGCTGCCTGATCACCGTCGGTGGTGCACCCGTGTACGGGGTTCCCACGAGCAAGATCAGATATCCAGCGAGCGGGTAGCCGTTGGCTAGCCCATCCTCCGGTCGGACGGGAGCCGTCCACTCGTACTGGATCACTGAGCCGGTGACGTTGGTCACACGCAGGTCGGAGGGCGCGTCTGGCGGCGCACGGAGCGTCGTATTGGTGGTCAATCCCATGCCTGATGAGCCGAATGAGTTGGTCGTGATCGCTTGCACCAAATACATTGTGTCTGGAGAGAGCCGCCCCTCGGCAATGACGTACGTGCACTGAAAGCCCGTGCCCACGCGCGTGCAGTAGGCGGTGTTCGAGAGGGGCAGCTGGCCGCTCGTGAATACGAAACGGCCGCCGACAACGACAGAGCCCACAAGCGTCGTGACCACGGAGATGGTGAACGAGCTGTTGGCCAAGGTGCCCGTGCCAGCGTCATCGACGGCAAAGGTTGCGGTGAGGCCGCGCGCCGAGAGCTGGGAGACCACCACGCCGGTGGGCTCGGGCGGGCGGCCGACGAGCGAGTTCTGGACGGTAGCCGTGGGCGACCAGAGGGACCAGCCGTGTACATTGAGCGCCCGCACGCGGTAGAAGTAATTGAGCGTCGTCTCGCGAACACGGCGGATGGCAGGCCAGCCGCACGGCTCGAGGGCGGGCGTCGAGTCGGCGCAGTTCGGATTGCCCACGGTCACGTTGGTCCTGTAGGCGAGCGTCCCAGTCGATGAGGTCGTCTCCTCCAGCTGATAGACGAGCGAACCGGCGTCGAAGATGCCGGGCACGGCAGTCTCATGCAGCGTGATGAGGCAGCTGATCTGGGGCGTCTCGAAGCACTCGACTGTCGGCAGGGGCGGCGCCTCGGGCGGCGCTTCGCTCGTCTCAAACAATACAGTTGCCGAGAAGGCTCCCTTGCCACAGCACTCATTAGTAGCTGCCACCGAGAAGTTGTGGCGCGTACCCGGATCGAGCCCCGCGTACACAAACTGTGACGAGCCCCCGAGGTTGTTTGGGTGGACTGGCAACGTCCTCGGCACGCCGTCGACTATGAGCGTGTAGCTCGTGATAACGGAGCCGTAGGCAAAGGGCGGGTCCCAAACCACGTGCAGCGTCGAGCTGCGCGGCAATCCCGGAAGTGGTTGGTCGATGATGCGCGGCGCGTTGCCCGCGCGCGGGCGCGCGAGCGTGAAGTACATGTCTGCGAATGTGGCCGGGACCGACCAGCCAAACTCGTTCTGAGCCTGGACGCTGATGGTGCAGTTGGCGCCAGAGGGGAGGCTGGTGAAGCTCGCACTGGGCGAGCTCGAGGCGGCCATCGTATGTGTGACGGTTGAGATGCTTAGCTGGCGGCGATTTGGGTTCGCGTTCGGCGCTGTTGAGTAGACGACCGTGACACTGTAGTTGGACAGCGTGCCGCCGTTGGCCTCGGCCACGGGGAACTCGACGATGAAGCCGCTCGTCGTCTGGTTGTACACCCGCGCCGCGGCTAGGTTCGGTGGCTCGGGAACATCCGGCGGCGGCGGCGCCGGCGGCGTGGACGACGTCGAGAAGGGCACCCACAGCGAGTAGGGCGACCAGCCATTAGGTCCGCCCACAAGACCGTTGGTGAGCGCATTGTACGCGCGCACGGAGAACTCGTAACTAAGCGCCTGCTGCAAGCCGGTCACCACAAATACGTTGCCTTGGATCGCCGCGTTGATGAGCCTCCCACCGCCGAGCGCCGCGCTCGGGTTGTTGGCGTCCGCGTACGGGCACGTGGCGCCCGGACCCGGGTTGGCCGAGACGCTCTGCGAGGTGCAGCGCATGCGCAGCTCATAGTGCTGGATGGGCATGCCATTATCGCGTGGCGACACCCACCGGACGGCGATCGACGCGTCCGTCCGCGAAGGAGCTGAGAGTTGATCGAACTCAATGCGCTCAGGCACCCACACGCTCGTGTTCAAGTAGATGAGGGGCGAGCGCGGAGAATCACCAGCTGAGTTCCGCGCACTCACCTGGAACCAGTAGGGTGTGTTCGGGATCAGGTTGCTGTACTGGACCTGGCTGACGACGGCGGGCACTGACCAGCCTGTAGGCACCAAACCCTCGATGTCGAGCATGGCCGCGAGTGAGATCAGGTTTGGCGACTGGCGGTCGAGCACAAAGGGAGTGGCCATAGCGTTCGTGTACACGGTGTAGCTTGTGATGTTGTCCCCGTTGTCGAAGTTGGCTAACCAGCCAACGCGTAGGATGTACCCTTGCGCCTCGTTGAGCACGACCGCTTCGGGCGCCATTGGTGGCGTGTAGTTGGGGCTCATCACAGCCGACCACTCGCTGTACGGGCCCCAGCCATCGCCATCGGTGTCGCTCGCGGGAGGGCAGCGCGTACCCGGCTGGCGCAGCACGCTGTTATACGCGGCGATGCGGAGCTGGTACGGGCGGCCCGGCTCGAGACCTAAGACCTCAGCGGTGGTGCCTGCCGTGCCGAGCGTGAAAGTGACGGGCGCCGACTGGACGTCCAGGTTGCGGTACTGGATGCGCCAGTTAGTGATCGGGGCCCCAAGCGTGTACGCAGTTCCCGCGGGCACGGCAGCGATGAAGAGCCGCGGAGGGCCAAATAAAACAGCCAGGCTCGCGTTTGTTGCGCTCAACTTCGTGGGTGGCTGCGGCGCGCGGGGTGCCGCGTCGCACGGCATGACGTTCATTGGTGCCGAGAACGGACCCTGACCGAGTATGTTCGAGGCGGACACCTTGAGCAAGTACGGTACGTTTGCCATGAGACCATGGAGCTGAAAGCTAGTCTGCCACGCGGGCACCACCGTTCGGAATGTCTCAGCGTAGCTGGTGCTCGTCGTGAGCTCGAGCGTGTAGTTGGTCAGCGGCAGGCCGTTGTCGTGCGCCACGAGCCACGAGACAGTTGCGTTGGTAGTGCGCAAGTCGGTGTAAGTGGGCGCGGCCGTGGGCGCGTCGGGCGCTTCGGCGAGCGTCGTGGCGTTACTGGGGAAGCTGTAGCCCGTGGTCTGGGCACCGACGCGTGCCTGCACGCGGCAGGTAACCACCATGCTTGGCGTGAGTCCCATGAACGTAGTTGTGAGCCCGGTGGCTGCCTGTACGAAGGTCACCACGCCACCAGTCTGGTTGCGGGTCTCGAGCGTCACGAAATAGCCATTGTTCGCGCCCGAGTATGTGAGCCACGACCACTTGATCGAGCGTGAGGTAGTATTGATCGCAATTGGAGTGCTCGGCACCGACTGGGTCGTAAATGTCACGCGCTTGCTCGGGAAGCCAGTGCCGAAGGTGGTGCGAGTACCGCCGCCAATGGCTAGGGTAGGTCCGCCGCCCGCGCCTCCATTCTCTGCTCGCACGATGAGCGAATAGTTCACATTGGGCTCCAGCATGCTGCCGTGCGGCCCGCTGTCAGTTACCAGGTCGATGGTGAACGTCTGGTTCGCCGGAATGTTGCAACCATCTGTCCAGGTGCGGTACAGCGTGCTGCCGCCGTCGCACATAACGCGGCGGTGGATCCACGAGCTGGTAGTGATGCCCGGCGCAGGCGCTTGGGCCGTGATCGCCTTTACCGTCACAGCGCAGTCCCAGCCAGCACAGAGCTGGTAGATGTAGCTAGAGACTGCCTGGCCGTTGCTCGCGGGCGTCGTGAAAGAGATCGTGACCTTACGGTCGAGCACACCCAAAATGCTCACAATGGGCGCGTACGGGCGGAAGTTGCCCGTCGTGCAAGTGAGCCGCGCGACAGGCACTGCATGCGGCGGCGCCCACGGACTGGTGAGCGGGTTAAATGACTGGCCGTATGGCATGACTTGGAAGAGGTACGCCTTGCTGTACAGGTAGACTGGGCTCGGGATGAACGAGGACGTGTCGCAAGCGCCGTTGGCACCAGTGAGCGACGAGTCGCAGACGGCGGCAGGCGCTGTGGCGCTCCGTGTCGAGCCGACGCGTGAAAAGGCGGCAGGGCTGGACACCGAGTCCGTGCTTCCAAGTGGTCCACGCATATAGTCGAGATTCGGACCCTGCGCGTTGAGTAGGGCATCATTCGGCCGTGGCACTGTCCATCTGACAGTGACAGTCATGGCGGGACTGCCGGTCTGGCCGCCCGAGGCAGCGTTACCCTCGACAAGGCCGCCGTCCGGCGCCTGGCCCGTGCCAGCGTAGATGAAGTCGTAGTTGGTGATGCACGCCATCGTGCTATTCACGACCGGGTCGGGCAGGGCGCGCTGCGTGCTCTGCGGCGGCTGGAACGTTGCATCGTGGGAGGTGAAGAAGCCGCCGGCCGTGTTGTTCGAGCCGACGCGGCAAAGGTACGTCGTCCCTGGCGTCAGGCCCATCATGGTGGCCGAGAGCGTGTTCGCTGGCGTGTGCTGGACGGTGTCGGCCTGCCGCCACGTGCTGACCAGGTAGTTACCGACCGGCTGGTCCTCGCATGTCTGGCGGTACGTAGAGACTGCGGCACCATTGCTCACGGGTGCGCTCCAGCTCAGTGCTAGCTGCGTCTGGTTCGGTGTGCCCACCGCTCCGAGCGGCGCGCGGTCAGGGGAGGCAATCGGTTGGGTGTGCATCAGCGCGCCAGGACCGTGGCTCCAGCCCCATGCCCCTGATCCACCATCGCAGCTGCCATAGAGTCCGTCGTCCGAGTTGCAACCGGCGTTGATGCCGTTGAGGGCAATGGCGCTCCAGCTGTATTGCAACGTGGGCATGATGTACCACGCGTTGCCCGGGAAGAGGTTGGAGCCGACGGTCGCCGTCATCATTCGCCCGGGCTCGCACGTGAGCGCCGGGTAGCAGATGGCCTCGGCAGCCGTGGCGGTGGTGCTGCTCGCACTCTGAGCGATGCTCGCGCAACTGATTTGGGCGAGCGCTCCGACCTGGAAGGGGCACATTATGATGTAGTCGTGCCCAGGGGCAACCAGAGGAGCCGTCATCGGAGCCGAGGCGTTGTTGCGACGGATGATAAGATGCGTGATGTTGGAGCCGCGCGACGCCGGTACCGAAAATCGGAACATCACATGACGGCCGTCATTGGGGGGCTGAACGATCGTCAGGTCGGCGATCTTCGCCGGCGCAATGGCTGGCATCGTCAGGTCGATGCGAAGCCCAGGCCCTCCAACGGCCCGGCCGTCAGAATTGAGAGACGCCACCCGGACCTCTGCCGTTGCACCGTTGGCTGCGCGGAGGGAAAAGCGGGGACGAGCGGGGGTCAACATGATACAAGCTCAAGCGACGCGACCCACACCTTCGTAAGTGCATAGGTGCACGAGCGTGATGCAACAAGATAAATTTCATCGCGATATGCGGGGCGCACACCTAGGGTGTAGCTGATCTCAGTCTGCACGTTCGCTGCCACGCCACTCGTCAGGATACTCTCGTTCCGAAGGACTGAATAGTTGGGAGAATGCTGAGTAAGCATCAGGCGGAAGCCGTAGGGCGCGCCGTCGGTGTTTGGAGCAGTTAAGAAGGAGAATGCGCCCGTAGCGGCGATTGCATTCTGAGACGAAACACTTCCTATGGTTGGGTGTGAGATACTCTCTGCGCACGCGATTGAAAGGCATGGGCGCTGGTTCACATTTGGCGACGTCTCTTTTGAGCGAGGTGCGCATGCGGTGGTGGCGGCTTACGAGAAGCTGCTGGGCCGAGGAGCACGAGCCACACGAGCACGCAGGGTCGCCTCATTTGGCCCACAGCGTCGCAGACCACGACCCGACCACTTCGGCCAATGAGACGGCAGAGAACTTTTTCCTACCGAATTTGGAACGGGGGCGCGTGGTTTTCACCCCGCGGTAAGCGCGAAATCAAATGGCGCACCGTATTCTACATGGAGCGGGCCTCTCATACTTGTAGCGTGGACGTGTTGCACAAACATTGCCGTTGCCCAAAAACGTCAAAATGTGTTATCGATACCCGAAAGCGGCGGCGCTTGGTGCGCATCTGATTTGCCTCAAATCATGATCCGGCCTCATGAAGACAAAGGCGGACAGCGGAGGGCCGGCCACAAGCGGAACACCTCGGCGGCAGACGGGCTGATCGACATCATCGAGTTCCTGACGCTAGCTTCGATCCCCGAGGGACAAGGTCCCGTCAGCCCGACGCGCAACTCATTTCATGAAATCAACCGCCTGGCCGCAAGGTTTGTTCGTAGCTGCACATTGGTCCCCTCGCACGCTCGCATGCACAACAACACAGCACTGACGTCAAAATGTCGCCTGTTCCTTCTCACGTGCAGGCAATCTGGAGAACCCCCACAGCCGCAGCCACCAGCATCAGCACCTGCTGCCGCACCGTCCGCACCGTCAACAGAGGAGACCGACAATGATGGCAGCGTGGGCAAGAAGATGCACAGGCGGAATCCATCGGGCGTGGCGCTCTCAGAAACTGTCACGGACACGGTGACTTGCGCCACGAGTGATGAGAGCGGCGACATCGGCGCTCTCGGCGGCGAGTTCATTGAGAGCGATGAGCGCTTCGTGTGGTGCGGCAACCACGTGTTCGATGCGCACTCGGGCGAGCTGCGCTGGACGGATCGTCCCGATCACCTCTCTCTCAAACGCGGCGATCGGGTCATGGAGATTATGAAGTTCAACGCCCGAGCGCAGCTGCGGGACCTGACCTGCACAGTCACCACGTACAAGAAAGTTTGGGGCGCCCATGTGCCCGTCTACACCAGGAAGACAAAGCTGGGCACCTACGAGGAGCAGGCTGCCGACGAGCCCCCGTACGAGTTCCACATGCCTCCCGATGACGTGCCCAACAGCTTCGCGGTCTGCGGCGAGTACAAGGTGTCGATCGCCTTCCACTCCGCCAGCACCGGTCGGAAGCCACTGCTCGTGCGCTACGCATGGAGCAAGATTTCATAATGCTGCCCAGAGCTACGGCCGTCGAGCTGAACTGCATGGTTCTAGAGATCGGGCGTATTCGCCCCGTACCATAGAGAGCGAGGATGAGGCGGGGCGATGCCGATGGTCCGATGCGCGAACCGCGATTGACGCGCGAGAGACGAGCCGCGAAAGCGATCTTACATCTTTCCATACGTAATGTACATAGTTCTAAGCTCAGAGTACTAGGGTGTACATCATTACATAGCCACGAAGGACTCTTGTTCAAGAGCATGAGAAGTAACTCTTTAAAGAGACTCTTAGCACACGGCATGATTAAGGCATGATCCGATCATCATGATGATCATGTGGGGGCATGTGATATTTGCATATTACATGACATGTACGATTGCAAAGGCTGCCGCGCACGCGGCCCCGCCCCCGGCGGCCGGACAGCACCCCCTGTTCGCTGTTGCCTGGTGTAGTTGCCTGGTGTACCTCAGTGTGTCTCTCAAAAAGAACGAAATGGAAGAGCGTTCATTCCAGAGATTTTCATCGCCAGCGGCCCAGCGTCGAGTGTGTCGACGTGTCCTCTGTCTGGATACAATAGTAGGGGTAACCCCTAGTCTGGTGCACACAGACCACATGTTCCAGTTCCTGTAGACTTGACTTGACTGACAGTTCAGTCAGTTCATGTGAACCCAACCAGGAATGGCGCTCGTCACTTGCGCCGTGATCGCAATCGTCGGCTTGATTTCGTCGCCATCGCCGAGTGCAAGTCGTAAGCAAGCGCTCGTCACGGCCGTTGCAGAACTACGGCGCGACGCAACGCCTACAAACCAACGCATCGTGCTCGACGCCGTGGAAGCGCTTGAAGCCTGCACAGACAATGAACAGAGCACAATTGACGGGCGTTGGACGTTAATATTCTCAACGCAACTAACACCGCCCAGCTCTCAGAGGCGGCGCGGCAATGTTCTGCAGCCGCTGATCGACGCCACGTACTCCACATTCTTCAAGTTTGCGCCTGCTCTCGCCGGCGCCCAACCTGAAGGCTCATCCAGTGCTTCCAACGAGCAGCTCGTCGATACGGTGGGCGGCATCGTGCGCAACCGTGTGCGCATCGCGCTGCCCGCCATCGGTCCCTTCGAGCCTCGGCGGCTCGAGATTCTCGTGGACGGTGATGCGATTCGCACCATCGGCAACGACCTGGACGTAACCTTCCGTGAGTGCACATTACGCTTCGAATCGGAGTCTGACGGGGGGCTGCGCGTGCCATTGCCCCGGCCGGTGGGCTCCTTGCGGACCACGTGGTGCGACGATGACATGCGTATATCGCGCGGAGGTCGTGGTGGCGTGTTCGTCCTGCGCCGTGTCCCGTCGAGACGGCGCGCCGAAGAAACCGCCTCGCGAGCGAGCGCTCCTGCATGGTGAGATGGACACCGAAGTGCATGAAAACTTCAAAACCCCCTAAAAATGAGGCAGACATAACTCGCAGATTCGGTGGCGCAGCTCGCACAGCGAGAGACTCAAGCGAGATCTGAGGCTCAGCAACCGGACGCCGGCTCTCATGTACTTGATCTCGGTTTTGCAACAACACCAACGATGCTGGTGACGGCGCAGAAGGCCACGGCGACGCAGATGCCAAGGCGAGGAGCAGGGCCCGTCACAAATCGTCGAAGCATTGCGATCCTGCGAATCTCCGCCTTCTGCACAGCACTTCGCTCCGCCGGTGGGATTGCAGTGAGGTCGCGGTAGGCATCGAGGTTCATGTTGTCCCACACAAGAACTCTCCGAATGGCGGCAGTGGTGCTCGATCGGTCGCGCAGCGCATAGAGCTCGTGGGTATGACAGATGTATTGCTCCGCACCCATCTCAGTGTAGCCGCGCGCACGGAGATGCTCGTAGTGCGTCTGCAGCGCTTCTGGTGCCACCGGTGCATTTTTGACTGCTTGTCGCACGCGCGCATCGAAAGTGGCATGGCACCCTTCGTGTATGAGCTCGTGCCAGGCAGAGTCCGTCGCGATGCCGATGCAACGGCGGCGCTGGCTAAAGTAGGCACCGACGGTAGAAAGATGTCTGACAAGTAGCTCTTGGGCGGCGTGAGTACCACGGGATGCGGGCGCACTAAGAGGCTGACGAAGTGACGTGTCCACGACGAGCCGATATCCGAGCCCATTCAAACGACGCACCATGCCAAGCAGGCCGGGGTGAGAAAGGGCGCAGGTGGTCGCACACGGCCACGAGGTGGGTGCAGGGAGTGTTGCTTTGGGGTCCGCACGCAACTCGAGCATCTGACCACACGACAGGGCTGCCTGAGGGATGCTGAGATGATTGGCGGCGGCGAGCTCTGCATATTCGGTTTGAATAGCCACAGGCTCTGCGATGAGATGCGGCGGCAAAACGAGTCTTTCGCTTTCTTTGACCGAAATCGGCCGCGCCGGCGGCATCGGGCCCAACACCAACCCTTCCCGCTTCTCGGGGTCGATGCGACGAGTTTGGGCGCTGAAGGCTGTGAATTCACATCCCTTATCGAGTTTTCGGCCACTAACGAGTCCACCCCGGCCGTCTTGACATGGATCTCACATACTTGAAAGACATATCACTTGCGCAACCGACACAAGACGACATGCATGGCCAAATATCTCAACTCACGCTCTCACCATAAAGGCGAGAGAGCCCTCTCCTGTCTGGAGCTGCGCACGCAGCCATCCCACACCGCCCTCTGCGCGCGAAGCTCACGCCGCCTGCGCGCAGGCGCTTGCCGTCTGCTTGCCGAGCTCACGTGGCTGGTACTGGAGAGGAGCCGAAAAGGCGGGACGCCCCTTAAGCCCGAGAGACTGGAAGAGTTCGCCGTCGGCGTCGAAGTCGGGATTTGGTGTGGTAAGCAGCTTGTCGCCGGTGAAGATCGAGTTCGCGCCAGCCATGAACATGACCGCCTGCTCCAGAGGCGAGAAGGAGAGACGGCCGGCGGAGAGACGCACCACGCTCTTGGGCATCACGATGCGCGCGGTGGCGATGGTGCGGGCCATCTGGAAGACGTCGGGCGGGCTGTAGTCTGTCAAGGGCGTGCCCTCGATCGGCACGAGCGCGTTCACGGGCACCGACTCCGGGTGCACCTCCATCGTGGCAAGCTCGGTGAGCAGGCCGATCCGGTCATCTTCGGTCTCACCGAGCCCGAGGATGCCGCCGCAGCAGACCGTGAGGCCGGCGGCGCGCACGTTGGCGATCGTCTGCAGTCGGTCGTCGTACGAGCGCGTCGTGATCACGTTCGAGTAGTGCTCGCGCGACGTGTCCAGGTTGTGATTGTATGCGGTGAGCCCCGCCTCCTTGAGCTGGACAGCCTGCTCCTTTGTCACCATGCCCAGCGTGCAGCACACCTCCATGTCCATCGCCTTGACCTCGCGCACCATCGAGAGGATCTTGTTGAACATGGCCTTCTTGCCGCCCAGCTCGCGCCACGCCGTGCCCATGCAGAAGCGCGTCGACCCCGCCTGCTTGGCACGTTTGGCCGCCTCGATGACGTCCATCACAGGCATCAACGGCGTCGCCTTCACCGACGTCTTGTACCGCGTCGACTGCGCGCAGTACTTGCAATCCTCAGTGCAGCCACCCGTCTTGACCGAGAGCAGCGTGCAGCGCTGCACCTCGAGCGGGTCGAATGACTGCCGGTGAACGGCAGCTGCGCGGAAGAGCAGTTCGGTGAACGGCAGCCGGTAGATCTCGCCGACCTCGGCACGCGTCCAGTCGCTGCGCACGACAGCCGTCTGAATGGCACTCGTCAGCCGGCGAGTCGCAACTAGCGGTGTCTTCACGCGCTTGGTGGCATTGCCGAGGATGGATCGCATTTCGCTGGTTTCTCGTGGTGCGGATGGAGGTGAGAGCTGCGCTGTCCTCCCAACCGCGAGCTCAAATTCTTGACCGTGAAAAACCTTCACCGTGAACAACAGGTGTTTTGCAAGCTCAGACGCTTCGACGGCGCGCGCGCGCTTGAACCGGGCTGGTATTTTAAGTGCTAGTACGGATACCGTGAGCTGATTTGGGCCTGCCTAGAGGGGCACGGTACGCCGGTACGCGCGTGGGCACCGCCAACGTGGTGCGTGAATGGCCCTGTTTCTATGTGGCAACTGGCTGCCCGTGGCGCGAGGAGCGCCGCACTTGCTGGCCGCGCGGGAGGAGAGCGCGTGGCGAGTTCCTTACTGCTGATTGAGCGACCTAGCGCAAGATTCTTACTTCGGTTGGCTTCACGCTTCGCCAGCATGCGATTACGCAAGTAGGCAAACTCATAGGCAAGCTGCTCGATGGGGGTCGGGCTCTGGACGGCAGTGCGCCGCAGATGCGCCAGCTCGTCGAGCGCTCCGAGCAGCTTTTCGCCATCCCGGAGGACAAATTTTTGCAGCTCGCCCATGAGAACGACGTCGTCTCGGCGCGTGAGGTCGGCCTTCATCAGTTCGGCGTTGTGCATCATCAGGTTCGCCGCCTCCGCCCGATACGCATCCGCCTGCTGCCTCTCCACAGCTGCAGCTGCCTCGAACTCGGACGCCATCTTCGCCCGATTTCGAAGTGAGTCCAGTTCCGCGAGGAGACGGGGCAGGCTCAAGTCGTTCTGCAGCTCGTGGCACTTGGTCAACTCAACTCGCAGGGTAGACGCGACTTTTTGGCAGTCTTCCCGTGCCCGCTGATACTTAACGATCTCATTGTTCAGGCTCATGCCGCGGTCCTGTGCTTCCACAGCCTTCGTCTGCGCATCGTCCTGCACCATGCGCACCTTGGCGAGCTCTTGGCGCAGGCGGCTCTCCATCTTGGAGATGTCGTCACGGGCGCGCTGGTACTTGAGCAGTTCGGCCTTTTGCTGGAACCGGGCGGAGAGCTCACCACCGCGTTGTCTCTGCACCTCAAGCTTCAGCTTCTCTTCGGCGGTGCTCCGCTGTAGCGGTGTAAGCGTCTCATACAGCTCACCGAGGCCAAGTGAGGTCAGATGCGCCTCCAACGCGCGGCCCGCGCCACGCTTGGTGGTCTTGGATGCACCTGTGTGGTCAGCGTCCACGAAGCGTGTGGCATCCGTGGGCCGATCAGGCGGCGATCGAGGCGGCGATTCGCACCGGCGATTCGCACCCGATCCGGCACCGGTTCCTTCTTTGCCGTCCTTGTCGGCGCCGAAGCGCGGCGCACGGCCGATGACGCCTCCGCGCACCGAGAGTGTGCTCTGGCCCGTCTCGTAGTCCCCTGGCCCCGGCCGCTTCGCCGGCTCCTTCCAGTGCTCTTGCGTGTCGACCACCTCCTTGGCCAGTGTCGACGCCTGAGCCCCCTTCTCGACCTCGGCCTCGGCCACGGTATCCTCTTGGATCTCTGCAAGCTCGTTCATCGGGTCCGCCGCCTTCTCGGCCGCCAGCTCCGCCTTCTCGGCGGCCATGCCGGCGACAAGCTCGTTCATCGGGTCCGCCGCCTTCTCGGCCGCCAGCTCCGCCTTCTCGGCGGCCATGCCGGCGACAAGCTCGTTCATCGGGTCCGCCGCCTTCTCGGCCGCCAACTCCGCCTTCTCGGCGGCCATGCCGGCGACAAGCTCGTTCATCGGGTCCGC
>PJAB01000536.1:0-24541 GCA_002887195.1 Chrysochromulina parva | reverse complement strand
TGGCTGCCTTGGCAGGTGCTACTTGATGGGTAAAGGCGTGCCGGCGTGCCTTACGCGTGGTGTTACGGTGATGAGCGAGGCCGCCACACGAGGCAGCAAGAGCGCGTGCTTCATTCTGGGATACGCATACGGAGGTGGCCTCAATGGCTTTCCGTACGACGAGAATATGGCGCGCCGCTACTACTCGATGGTGGCGAGCGCCTCGATCGATGATTGCTTACCCGTCAGCAAAGAGGAAGCAGCCACGTGGCTGCGTGAGCACTCGATGCCGTGAATAGCACCTGATGCGAGAGGGGAACAGGTGGGGCTGGTGAAAGCTCGATGGCGGCGAACACCGATGAGGCGGAGCGTCAGATGGGGAGAGGCTACAAAGGGAGGCTTCAGGCTACAAGAGCGTACAAACAAAAGATAGGCTTCAGGCTACAAGAGCGTACAAACAAAAGAGAGGCTACAACGGGAGGACGGTACAAACAAAAGAGGCTACAATGGGGGGCTACAAGAGCGTACAACAAAGAGGGTGTATGCACCGAGACAGTGATACAAGAAGCGTAAACTACGGACGGGACCTCGGGAGATAATTAGAGCCGAGCAGTGAACCAAAAACGTGTAGAGCAGAGCGCACACATGAGTGTCAGCTATTGCTGCCGTAACTACTGTAGAACGAGTTCATCGAACTTGTGAGAGCCATCTGCTCCTTGAACCATTGGTCATGTGCAGCGGACATCTTCCACTTTTCGAAATCCAAGCCGCCATGAGCCGCTTTCACGGGTGGCTGTGTGACTCGCTTGCGGTGTAGGACGACTTCGCTCGCGTCGATATGAGCTAGATCCAACTCAAGGCTCACCTTGAGCTTATCCTCCGGGGAGGGTCCAAGCGACAACCCCTTTAGAACTGGAGGTGGTCGTCGTCGCAATTCTCCAGTGCCAAGCGGAAGCAACGGTGGCGCTGGGTCCGACACGGTTGCATTGGGCTCAGGCGTAGCAGTCGGCCCACGTCTTGAGCTTGCTCGCCCTTTCCTCTGCCTTGTGCTCGGTCGACTCGTGCTTCCACTCTTGCGGACGGCGAGCAAGCGACGCACACGATCGTCTTCCGAGTGGTTGTGGTACTCATCATCCCCTTCAACGGCATTCTCCCGTAGCGTAATATCGGCCCTGTTCGTCCTCGCCGCCGAAGCTGCTGACATTGCCGACCCTGCCAAAGAGCTCGACAGCTCTCGCGGCGGAGTCTTGTGCTTGCTCGTGGTCCCATCCTTTGTCGCTGATGCTCCATGCCTCCTTGCCACCTGCATGGCCTCCGGAGCACTCGGTGTCGTTCTTGAGATAGTCTTGGTCTCAGTTGGCGAGGATGACGCTCTGCCCATGCTTCCAGTCCTGCTTGAATGCCGCTTGGCACCACGAGGCCGTCCCCAGGGCACACAGGGCCGGGGAGCGAGAGCTCGCGTTGAGGCTCTCACACCGATCGGCAATCGGTGTGAATTGGCTGTGAACAAGAAAACTGTTAAGGTGGCCAAACTTTAGTGGCTGGTCGGTACCTTGTGTGTCGATTCAACTGACCCTTTCTCAAACTTTACCCCCCCCGGCACGCCCATACAATTGTACTACCGTGCTACGGCGGAGCCGCTGGAGCAGATTCGCCGCTCGCGCGCGCAGCTTCTGGTTCTTCCGCATCGGCCCCGTCGTCCATGTCGTCGCCCATGTCGTCGCCCCCTCCCCCGGAGTCCACCCAGATAGGCGTGCGCTCGCGCGCAGCGACCTTCTCGCGGAAGAGCCGCTGCGCCTCCTGCCAGCCGCTCTGCTGTCCGGGCAGCCGATCCGCCCACCGCCGGTCAGGGAGCGTCGTCGTGTCGACAGCCGCGTCGCCCACGACAGCGCGTTCCCACCAAATGGTCACGCCGTGTGGCATCTCCTTCTGTAGGGTGACGTGGAGCAGTCTGCGCCCGCCCGCTGGCTCGTAGTCGGTCACCTCCCACCTGAGCTCCTCAGCGCTCTCAGGCTGCACCACCGAGTACGCCAGCTCGAAGTCACCCACGGTGCCCGAGACGGCGCCTGCGCCTCCACTGCCCGAGACGGCGCCCGACCCGACACGATGCAAGATCAGCCTCTGGCGCGTGCCTACGATGAGGTCAGCCTCGCGTAGCTCCGGGCGCAACTCCCGCGCGCGTGTGCCAGGCGGGAGCAGCACGCTCAGCTCCACCTCGCGGTCCGTCTGCCGCCACAGGTGCGTGTCGCGCGCCGCACCGTTGCGCGTAAGTGCCTTCTGTCGGAGCGCAAGGCGCGCCTCTGGGTCGTCCGCGACGGGTGGAGCTGGCGGCGGCACCGCGGTGGCGGCCGATGGCGGAGGGAGCATCGACGGCCCCAGTCTCGTCTTGAGCTGCTGCAGCTCCCGCTCATCGAGCTCGTCCTCTTCGTCATCCTCGTTGCCAGGAAGAGGTTGGTGCTCATCTGCATATTCGTCCTCATCGCTGATGGCGTCGTCCGAGTCTTCGAAAGCGTCCCACTTGGCATAGTCGAGACCAGAGCGTGGCTTCGGCTTGGCATCAGCGGCCTGGCCGCTGCGGGTACCGGCACCAGCACTGCTGCAGCTCGCTGTAGCTGCCGCTGGCTGCTTTGTGATCGCCGTGGCTGCAGCAGTCGGCTCCGGAGCGCCGAGAGTGATGCGCGATGGGCCTTCGAGCCGGGTGACACGTGGTTTGCGCGGCCGTCCGTCCTCATCGTCGTCGTCCTTAAACTCCATGTTGGACCATTTCGAGTAGTCGGTCACGGGCATTGACGCTCCGATAGTCGCACCGGAGCCACCCACGACTCGAGACAAGAGGAGCACGAGGCGCTCGACTTTTTCATAGTCGTGGTGCAGGGAAATGGACGACTCAGTGCTTAGCTATCAACCATGTAGGGACGCGTCTTGTTTTCTATCGATTGTGAATGTGAATGTGACGATTGCAACGGCACAACGCGACGCGCCGCAATGGGTGCCGCGTTGCCAAAGCCGGTGTGCACCACCGTGCTCGAGCGCCACGGCTCGCCGGACTTTCGCGTGGGACTCGCTGAAATGAACGGCTGGCGCATGAACATGGAGGACGCTCACGTTGTCCACACCGGCGACGGCGAGGGGTTTTTTGGAATCTTGGACGGACACGGCAGCGCAGAGTGCTCTGCATGGTGCGCGCAACGCCTTCACGAGGTACTCGCCGCCGACGGCTGCCCTGCCAACGATGCTGCGGCAAAGAAGATGTGCCTCGACATCGATGCGGCCTTCCTCAGGACTGGCAAATCGGGTGGCACGACGGCGGCCATGTGCGCGGTCCGGCGGCCTGCACCAGGGGGAAAGTACCGGCTGCACGTGATCAACGCGGGCGACAGCCGCGTGCTGCTGAGCCGTGCTAACGGTTCCATTGTCGATGGGGGAGGCACCGACGGCGGATTGACCACCGACCACAAGCCCAACCATCCGGTCGAGCGCGAGCGCATCGAGCGATGCGGCGGGCAAGTCGTCCTGGCAGCGGGCGGCGTGCACCGCGTCAATGGCGACCTGTCGGTCTCACGCGGCTTCGGCGACGGCGAATACAAGAAGACGGGTGGCCCCAGCCAAGAGGACCGGCCGGTGACGGCCAATCCCGAGATGGGCCATTTTGAATGCGACAGCAGCGACTTCCTCGTCATAGTGTGCGACGGTGTGAGCGAGGGCGCCTTCACCAACGCCGAGGTGTGCGAGCTTGCGGCGAAGGTGCTCAAAGAGACCAACGGCGACGCGGCCAAGGCTGCGGAGGCGGTCATCTTGCGCGCCTTTGACCGGAATTCGAAGGACAACATCTCGTGCATGATCGTCCTCTTCGGTGGGCCTCCGGCCGGCTCTAAGGGGGCGATGGGGCGGCATCGCGAGTCGAGCACCTCGTTCTCGGCGGGCAATGCGCCGGCGGCCTTCACGATGGGCAAGCAGCGCGAGCTCCAGCCGGGCTCGCTTGTTGGGAGCGAGAATGCGTCCTTCGTGAAGGCGTACGTGGTCATGTGCGAGCGCGGCGGCATGAGTTTCGCAGAAGCGACCGAGAAGCGGTTTGAGCTGCTTCTCAAGCGCAAGGGTACGCCGGCCGCGCGCGAGGAAGATGAGACCGAGCTTGAGCTGATCGGCAAACCCGAGGGCGCCGAGGGCAGCGCGCAGCGCAAGGCCTGGTTCGAGCAGTGGGCGAAGCGTTGCCAGGAGCGCTCCGACGAGGACGGTGATGGGGCCGGCGTCGGCAGCGGACCGATGGACCAGCTCGCGATGATGAGGATGCTCATGCAGGTGATGCAGCCGGGGGGCGAGGGACCGGGGGGAGGGATCCACGGACGCGGCGGCGCAGCCGGCCGAGGCCGTGGCCGAGGGCGCGGCGGCCGCTGATCCATGTATCATGTTGACCTCACGGTGGGTGAGGCATGGGGACAGCTTTCTTCAGCCTGTACATTCTGGGGACTGTTCTACTATCTATGGACGTATGTGGCGGAGTATCGTGGATCTGCGCTCGTGGGGCCGCAGGGGTAGGCGGAAGGTTCTCCTGTGCCGCAGCAGGTGCATGCGTGGTTCTTGTGGGCCCGCTCGTTCAGTGTCATGCTCTCGCCGGGGTGTGGGGGGAGTAGAGCACCGCACTGGCGCCGGGTGGCGGGTGACTGTGCGGAGCAGCGGGCAGTGGAGTGCGGTGCGCGTCTCCGGTCTGGAGGGTTCGCGTACACGCAACGGTCAATGGACTCACCGCGGTGCCGGCGCGCCGGCGGCGGCGGGTGCCGGGCTGTAGGTGTACAAATATCGCATGACGAATATCGTCGCACGGTTTACAGTGATCTAGTGTCATTACCCCCGGCACCGCTCGGCCCTAGACCGGACGCTCGGAACGCACGACGGCTCGGCGCGGGGCCAGGGGGCCTGCGCGGGCGGCCGGACCGCCGGACGATCAAAGTTCAAACCGGTTGACGTCTTAAAGACGTCTAAAGCGAAATCGTTATTTGTACGTGGCCCTTTGTGGTGTTTTCAAGTTAAAATGCATGTGATTACTGCTAATATTTTCCTCGCAGGGCTCCGCAAAATTGCGGTCATGTTCTCAGCGATGTTGCACCTGGCACGGGTGTGCTAGACCTGAACTTAGAACCATGGTTCCTCCTCCGCCATATCTTTCTCTATTGCCTTAGTGTACGGCCCGGGGATGAGCGCGCGAGCCACTAGATCCCGCCTGCACGTCGGGCACTTGGGCTCAGTAGACACCGTGATGCCCGACTGCCCGGAGCCTTGCAGCCATTGGCTCAGGCAGCGCTTGTGGTAGTAGTTGCCGCAGCAAGGAGTGTGCCCGCATGCGGCCTCGCCTCGTGAGCTGGCGCTTGCCGCCCTCAAGTCCAGGGCTTCGAGGCAGATGATGCAATGAGCCGCGCGAGGGTCATCACTCCTCTCGGCCGTGAGCTGTGCCTGGAGAGTCATCGCTCGCTGCGAGTCCACCTCGGCACAAGCCACTGCAGCAGCTGGCCGCTTGCGTGAGGCGTGACCGGTCGCGCCAGCTGGTGATGGCGGTGGTGGCGGCGCCGACGATGAGGGCGAGTCTTGCTGCTTGCGTCGGTCGTCGCGCATTGCTATAAGCAGCAGACGCCAGCAGCGGAGGGCCTCCGCCCGCTCGACTTGGGTTGGAGTGGGCGGGGCGGGGACTGGTGCTTGACGCGGAGGATGGTGGGGAGGACGACGGCCAGGGATGAGCCAGCCATCGACAAGGTCGCGAACATAGCGTGCGAGGGTGAGGGAGGCTTCCTCCGGCGTTGCAAAGGTGCCGAGGGAGCTATGATGATGATTCACCATAATTCCGCCATTCATAGCACCCTTATGATGAGCACCATGAATAGCACCATTATGATGATGATTCACTCTGATCCGCGTTGCGTACTTGCCATAATGCTTCACCACGCCCTTGAAGCCCGTCTCATTGCTCGACGACTGTACCAGCTCGAGCCCCTCAGCCGCCGCGGCCGCCCTGGCCTCGTCCGCTGTGAGCGGCAGCGGCTTTTTCGTCGCCTCCGCTGCCTCTTCCGCCGCTCGCTCCGCCCCAATATGCCTCGCGTAGCACAAGGCCGCCTCCTCCGCCGTCGCGAAGATACCGAGGTGGCGCTGCTTACCATTCTCCCTGATCCGTGCATCATACCTGCCATAACTCTTGCTCACGCCCTTGAAGCCCGTCTCGTTGCTCAAGGAAGGCACCAACTCGAGCCCCTCGGCCGCTGCGGCAGCCCTGGCCTTGTCCACCGATCCCTGCAAGACCACCTCTGCACAGGCAACGGCAGCCGCTAGCCGCTTGCGCGAGGCGTGCTCGGTTGCAGAAGTTGTTGATGTCGGTGGCGGCGCCGACGATGAGGGCGAGTCTTGCAGCTTGCGTCGGTCGTCGGGAAGCGCTGAATGCAGCACGCACCAACCGAGGTGCGCCTCCGCCGGCTCGAGCCCCTCGGCCGCCGCACGCGCCCTCTTGTCCGTTGTGTGCGGCTGTGGCGCCACAACCCTTGCCTCCGCCGCCTCCGCCGCCGCTCGCTCAGCCCCAATATGCCTCGCGTAGCACAAGGCCGCCTCCTCCGGCGTTCTGAAGGTGCCCGGGTAGCGCTTCTTCTCGCCATTCTCTTCTGTGACTCGCACACTGAAATGAGAAGGAGAGTCCATTTGCACGTACTTGAAGCCTGCCACACTTCTCGACCTCGATGACGGCACCAGCTCGAGCCCCTCAGCCGCCGCGGCCGCCCTGGCCTCGTCCGCTGTGAGCGGCTGCCGCGCTGCAACCCTTGCCTCCGCCGCCTCCGCCGCCGCTCGCTCCACCCCAATGTACCTCGCATAGCACAAGGCCGCCTCCTCAGCCGTCGCGAAGGTGCCGCGGTAGTGCTGCTTGCCATTCTCCCTGATCCGCGTTGCGTACTTGCCATCACGCTTGGTCACGCCCTTGAATCCCGTCTCGTTGCTCGATGACGGCACCAGCTCAAGTCCCTCGGCCGCCGCGGCCGCCCTGGCCTCGTCCGCTGTGAGCGGCTGGGGAACTTCGACCCTTGCCTCCGCCGCCTCCGCCGCCGCTCGCTCCGCCCCAATGTACCTCGCATGACACAAAGCCGCCTCCTCAGCTGTCGCAAAGGTGCCGAGGTGGCAACCGTTGCCATTCTCCGAAACGTACGCCTTGTACTTGCGATGATGCTTGTACACGCCCTTGAAGCCCGTCTCACTGCTCAAGGACGGCACCAGCTCGAGCCCCTCGGCCGCCGCGGCCGCCCTGGCCTCGTCCGCCTTGAGCTGAAGACATTCACCCCTCACCTTCGCCGCCTCAGCCGCCGCTCGCTCCGCCCCAATATGCCTTGCGTAGCACAAGGCCGCCTCCTCAGGCGTTCTGAAGGTGCCCAGGTAGCGCTTCTTCTCGCCATTCTCTTCTATGACTGAACACTGAAAATATGACGGAGTGTGCATTCGCACGCCCTTGAAGCCTGTCACACTTCTCGACCTCGATGACGGCACCAGCTCGAGCCCCTCAGCCGCCGCCGCCGCCCTGGCCTCGTCCGCTGTGAGCGGCTGCGGCGCTGCAACCCTTGCCTCCGCCGCCTCTGCCGCCGCTCGCTCCACCCCAACGTATCTCGCATAGCACAAAGCCGCCTCCTCAGCCGTCGCGAAGGTGCCGAGATGGATCGTCTTGTCATGGTCCCACACAGATGCCTCGAACTTGCCACCAGGAAGAGCGTGCACATACTTGAAGCCTGTCTTCCTAATGGACGACGGCACCAGCTCGAGCCCCTCAGCCGCCGCGGCCGCCCTGGCCTCGTCCGCTGTGAGCGGCTGCGGCCCTTCGACCCTTGCCTCCGCCGCCTCCGCCGCCGCTCGCTCCGCCCCAATGTACCTCGCATAGCACAAGGCTGCCTCCTCAGCCGTCGCGAAGCTGCCGAGGCGGCGCTGCTTACCATTCTCCTTTTTCCTTGCCTCATAACTCTTTTCCCGCTTGGTCACGCCCTTGAATCCCGTCTCGTTGCTCAAGGATGGCACCAGCTTGAGCCCCTCGGCCACCGCGGCAGCCCTCGCTGCCGCCGCGGCCGCCCTAGCCTCGTCCGCTGTGAGCGGCTGCGGACATTCGGCCCTCCCCTCCGCCGCCTCCGCCGCCGCTCGCTCTGCCCCAATATGCCTCGCGTAGCCCAAGGCCGCCTCCTCCCGCGTCGCGAAGGTGCCGCGGATGTTGCGATGAACGTCAGTCTCGCGGATATCCGCATGATACTTGCCTTTCCGCTTGGTCACGTCCCTGAAGCCTGTCTCATTCCTCGACGACAGCAGCAGCTCGAGACCCTCAGCAGCTGCGACAGCCCTGACTTCTTCCGGCTTGATGCGAGGGCGATGGCTGCCGCCCTCGTGCAGAGCCTTGCGTTCGCGCGGCTGCTTGGACACGCTTGCTGCGCCAAGGTTGGCACCATCCGTACCCTGCCCCTCAGAGGGCTCCTCAACCACCTCCTCCTCCTCCACCTCAGACTCCTCTTCCTCCTCACGTTCCTCGGTCTCTGCCTCGGCAATCACCTTGATGAACCGCGGCGCCACGCGCTCCTCGTAGTCGCCATCATCGTACTGCAGATCGCACGTGCCATCCTCGTGCACCGCCGTCACCACGCCGTCGAACCAGTTGCGGCCGCCTATCTGCCCCTGGTACTTGCCTCGGACACGATCGCCCAGCTTGGGCTTCTTTGAGGGCGGCAGCCTGCCCTCGTTGCGTGCCTGACTCATGAGCTCGCGTGGGCTGGGCGCGGGCTTGGCCGTATCCATCTGCACTGGCTCCTTCTCACGGCGGGAGTCGGGCACCGACACGCAAAAGCCAGAATGGCGCGCCGGCTTCGTGCAGCCGGCCCAGCCACAAAGGCCAGCTCCGAGAGCACTCCACACGCGCTCGGCCTCCGCCTGTGCCTTGGCGACCGAACCTGCGAGGAGCTCGCCCGCAGCTGCAAGAGGGCTGATGGGCGATTGGCTGCTGTCCATGGCAACAGGTGAGTCGCGATCAATATCAATGGGTGCGACGACCACCAAAGGCTTCGTTGACGCACGAGGGCGCCCGGGCTTGGGCGGCAGTACCGGTAGGACCGGTAGTGCAGCTGCTGCCTCCCGCTGCGCCGCTTCCACCTCCCGCCGCGCCTCCTCAGTCGCCGTCGCTGCCGCAGCCGCCTCCCGCTGCGCGGCATCCATCGCCGCAGCCGCAGCCGCAGCTGCAGCCGCCGCCTCCGCTGCGCGCGCCCGAGTCGCCTCCAGTTCGGCACGTGCGGCTCGGGCCTTCGCCTCCGCCGTCGCTGCGCGCGCCTCCGCCGCCGTCGTCGCCGCCCTTGCAGCCTCCTCCCTCGCCCGAGCAGCAGCCGTCGCCGCAGCCGCGGAAGCGGCTGCGCGCTGCGAGTCGTCCTTGGACGCGCAGATGGATGCCGCCTCTTTCTCCGACGTTTTTCCGGGGCTTGAGCCCCGCTGAGCGGGCCTGGACGCGCCGCGTGCCTTTTGCGTGCTAGCAGGCAGTGCTGCTGCGTCGGAGCACGGATAGCGGATGACGCCTTGCAGCGTCAAACCATTCGGACTGGCGGCATAGATCGGCCGTTCGCCCTTCCAGAATTCAAGGGGTGCACACTTAGCACGGCCACTGCTTCGTGGTTGCGCCGATGCTGCCGGCAACGTGGCTGGAATCAACAGCTGAGCATCTGCGTTCCTCGTATCCATCTGACCCACGCCCGACAGCTTCTCTCCAAGCCGGTAGATGCTGCCAGACACCGTGATGACGTAGGTAGCGTAGTGCGTCTCCGTTGGCACGATCGAGGTGGTCATTTGAATGCCCTCTTCCCAACCCATTTTACCGTACACGCGACCCGTGATGCTGCCATCGGAATTGCATTCCCACTGCTCGAGGATCGGGTGCATTTGCAGGTCTTGCGGCTCCGCGTTCGGACCCGGCAGGGTTTCCATATCGCTCCGTAATCCAAGTTTCCGCCGTTACTTCTAAGTTTCCTATAGGATCCAGGTCGTCCAGAGCGGGCTCGGTGTTAACACTTCCACTTACACTAAAGACTCTCGAGGTGCTGCTCAAACGAACGCACTCATCCTCGATGGCCTGCCTCGCCACAAAAGGGAAGGAATTCTCTTCGTCGAGCTGCTCGAGCAGCTGCAGCTCCGCTTTGTACTGCGCCTCGCTCGCCGTCGTGGTCAAGGACGCGCTCGAGGCCACACCGAAAGTGAACCAGTCGGCTGGCGCTGAGTAGCACACGCTGCACTGACCGCATGCAAGCAACGGCCAGCCATCAGGGCCTCAGGCGCCATGTATCAGTCGGTGCCAGCGAGTATGTACATCCGTCGGTGCCAGCGAGGCGCCATGTTACCGCCGGTGCCAGCGAGTATGTCGGTGCTCGGGCAGCGGCCGCCCATGCCTATCCGCTTCGTCGCCTCCGAAGTCTTCTGCGTGTTCGCGCACATGCATGCGCGCGGGGTGCTCTACCGTGATCTGAAGCCGGAGAACGTGTTGCTGGACGCGCGGGCACATGTGCGCCTCGTCGACTTTGGACTGGCCCTGATAGGCACGGACTGGTCCCTCTGAGTGCATGCTGATTGCCACCCTCATCAGGTGCGCCTCGTCCAAATGCGCCTTGCCTTACCGCTCAGCATCATGCTCGAGCCGGGACATACCCGGTTGCCTTCGCCTTCGCCATGCCGCAAGACGCAGAACGGCGCCCGTTCCAAACTTGGCAAGCCGCAATTAGAGAGCGTATGGCCCGTTGCGAGCCCTACTTGCACCGGCCGTTTTGCTGTACCGGCCGATACAAGGTCAATGCTCCAACTTTCGCGCTCACATCGTCTTCCAGCGTGCCCGGATCCACTGCAAAGCACACTGCATCACCGCCTCCGACGTGGTCGGATAGGGATGGATGACGCGCGCGAGGGTGTCGAGGCCCACCTTGGCCTGGATGGCGAGCGTAAGCTCATTGATGATCTCGCCCGCGCGGTTTGCGCACACTGTGGCGCCCACGATCTCGGCAGTGCCTTGACGACAGAGCACGTTGACGAATCCTCCATGCTCGTCCTCATCCTCGAGGATAGCTCGGTCATTGCCCTCCAGAGACGTGAAGTACTCGTCGACGTCGACGCCGGCCGCGGCCGCAGCGAGGGCACTGCTCAATCCCACGGTCGCTACCTCGGGCTCGGTATAAATACAGCCGGGCACGAGAAAGGCCGTGTGACGCCACTCGCCCCCAAAGAGTGCATTTTCAACCGCCACCTTGGCGTGCTCGCCGGCCACGTGGGTGAAGCGCGGCGTGCCTGAGACGCAATCGCCCACCGCGTACACATTCGGGTTGGACGTTTGGAGTCGCTCGTCGACGAGCACGCCGCCCGCATCGATGGCCACTCCCGCCATCTCGAGCCCGAGATCGGCCACGTTGGGTGACCTGCCTGTGGCGATGAGCAGTGCGTCGCACTCGAGAACGAAAGGTTGCGCATCGCGGCCCACGCACTGCACTGTGATGGTCGGGAACGTCGCAGGCTCCGTTTGGCCCTCCAGCACGCCACCGGCCGCAGGCACATGTGCGACGCTCTGCACAGTCGTATTGTAGACGATGACGACGCCGTCTTCTTCGAGAGCTGCGGCGAGCGCTCGACCCGCCGCCGGATGCTCCTGTGGGAGAAGGCTCGCCGAGCGGCCGAGTACGTGCACACGCGAGCCAAAGGTCGCAAAGGCCTGCGCCATCTCCAGGCCTATCGGGCCAGCACCCACGATGACGAGCCGAGGTGGCAGCTCGCGCAGATTGAACAGGTTGCTGTTGGTGAGGTACGGCGTGCTCTCGAGACCGGGGATGGGCGGCACGGCCGCCCGCCCGCCCGTGGCGATCACGGCCTTCTTGAAGGTGAGCAGCTGCCCATTCACCTCCACGGCGTCACGCCGCACGAAGCGTCCGCGGCCCTGGTACACGTCGGCGCCGACGCTGACCGTCGCGGAGTGCGCATCCGCCGGCGCAATCTTGGCTCGCAGCCTCCGCAGCCGCGCCATAACCGCCGCAAAGTCGACAGAGGGTGGCTCGCTAAGTACGACGCCGAAATCGGCGGCCCGCCGCACCTCACGCGCGGCACGAGCTGAACGCAGCAGAGCCTTCGAAGGCACACAGCCGACGTTGAGACAATCTCCACCGGCGAGCTCCTCCGAGATCAGGCACGAGCGCGCACCACGGCGTGCCGCCTGCTTGGCCGAGACAAGCCCGCCCGCGCCAGCTCCAATGACGACGAGATCGTAAACATCGGGTGGTGTCGGATCTTGCCACGATCGAGGGTGCACAGCATCTAGCAGAGCGGCATTGTCAGCATCGAGTGGGCATAGCCCGAGCACGCTCGCGAGTGCAACATCCCCGGAAGATTGTGGGTCCCAGGCGGTGGCGCAGCATGGCACGCTGCAACGTGCTCGGCCCGAGACTCTGAGGCTCGGGAGCAAGCTGCTTGTTGTCACCGCGCAGACGCCAAGCATGAAAGACGCCATTCACATGCACTCACAGACACGAGCGCTCACGAGGGCGCGGGTCGCTCCTTCGCCTGAGCATGCCAGTGTACTAGTAGCTACTGTGTCGCTGGATGTCATTTATTATCAGGAAGCATGCAACAGCGCCTCTCATTCAGGGACTGGCATGTTCCTTACTTGTACGCGGTAGCAGCGAACCTTCAGCGCCGTTGTGTCCTTGTCGTGTGGCAAGTCGTTCGTAGTTCCGGGCGATGCACTATGCGCCGCGCACTAGCACTGCCGACTGGGCACTGCTCGGCTTTCCAGTGCATTCTGCGCCTCCCTGCCTCTCTGCCGAGATCACAATCCCGAACTGCAGTTCCGGGTTCAGGACGCGATCTCACCCGCACTCCATCTCGTCGCCCGAGATCACAATCCCGAGCTGCAGGCCAGGAGGCGATCTCACCCGCACTCCATCTCGTCGCCCGAGATCACAATCCCAAGCTGCAGGCCGCGCACCCGCACTCCATCTCGTCGCCCGACTCGACCTCTTGAAACGCGTACTCGAGCCAGTCCTCGGGCTGCTTGGCCAGGAGCCACGACTGCACGTCGTCGTGGAGCGATAACCCGTACTTCTTGTGAAGGCTTGCCTGAAGGGTCAGATGAGCAAAGTACGGGTTATCGGGGAGGCGCTCCCACTCGTAGAGATTGGCGATCTTGTGCGCCAGCGACGAGCCCTTGTGCTCATGCTTGGACACGTAGCCACGATCGTGATCGATGACGCCGAGATAGCCAAGCACCGAAGAGCATGAAGTGAGATAGTGCTGCGGCGAGAGAAGGTGGGTGTGCCAGAGGCAATCGATCACCTTGGTGCACATGGACCTCTCGAGCCATCTAAACTGCTCGGCGTCTTGAGCCACAGACTTCGTCTCGGCAGCGCGCATCTCGACGGCCTTGATGACGAGCATCTTCTTGTAGCTCTCGGCGACACTCTTGAAGAGCGCATGCGTCGCATCAGCCTGCGACTCGGCAAAGCTTCTCGTGTCGTCAACGACTTCACCTTTCTCCGCGTTCAACCTCTTCCAGGCCGTGATCATTCCCATCCACGTGTTGCCGATCATCGGGTCCCCCTCTTCGTCCTCGTCGGGCAGGTCGTAATCCGAGAACTCGAAGTTGCCCAGCTGAGCCTCCACGGTGCGGAGGAAGGGCTCGCGTAGGGAGGAGAGGTCGAGCGCATGTGCAGCCCGCTTGAACGCACGAAGCTGATCTGGTGTGACTCCAACGTGCACCGCCCCCGAGTTGGCCAGGGTGGAGCAGGCAGCTGCAAAGGACGTGGAGACGGTGGCAAGGACGCGGAGCGGTGTGCACTTGCCATCACGTTGGGGCACTGTCGACAGGAGCACAGCCTTGACGATGAGCACTAGGAGCTCGGACGGGAGCATGTGCAAGTAGATGAGCTGTGCCGTGATTTTATCTTCCTGGTGGCCGGTTTGGGCGCGATCACGGGCAGTTTGTGCGCGGGTACGGGCGGATGTGCGCATCATCTCGGCTCGCACAGAGGCACAGCCGTCCCTCAGCGTCCCGCCAGGGCCACAGCAGGACCCGGAATCACTTTCGCGGCAAGATTCGTCAAGCGCGATAAATTATTCATCATGCGATGGCCGACGCGGGAAATAGTGGTATCTCATCGCCTACCTCCCGCTAGACGCCCTGTTCTGCTCGCCAAGAGCGGTTTGTGTGAGCTGCTCGCTCTCTGAGATCGGTGAATCGTACGGAGATCTCCTCTCTCTTTTCATATTTTCGATTAAGCCAACGAAAAAGCGGGAGCGAAAGTATCCAAACGGAGTCTGGAATTCTACAGGGGCATCGAGCACTCCTCCAGCACAAGAGGGCATGAAAAGTCAGCCAGGCACGACTCTAGGTTGGCCATATTGGGTGTTGCAAGCTCAGCAGCGAGCGGCTCGGCAGAAGCTGCATTGTTCATGTCTTCGAAGCTGCCTAGATGTTCGCACACGGTCGCACGTTTGCGTGGGTCGCGTGCCAGCATGCGCCCTATCAATGCCCACATCTCCGGACCGGCAGTATCCGCCGGGCCGACGTGCCTCTGCGCCAGCCAGTCTCCCGGATCTGCTTGACACTCCAGCGAAGCACGCAGCGCCTCAAATCCAGCGGCTGATGAGTAGCTGCTCACGCAACACCGTAGCCACACCATGGCCGTGGAGTAGAGGTCGTACGACCACGGCGCTGTCGGCTCGGCCGTTTGCTCGGGAGGAGCATAAGCTTCGGTGCCCGGCACTTGGTGCTCCGTCCAACCGTCTCGGAAAGCGTACGCCGCTCCAAAGTCGATGAGCCGAAGCGACTGCGTGCGGACGTCGACGAGCCAATTCTCTGGCTTCACGTCCCGGTGGATCACACCGTGCGTGTGCAGCAGGGCAAGCGCGGAGAGCATCTCATGTAGCAATTTCCGTCCAAGGACGATCTGAAGCCTGGTCGTGAGCACTGAGACATCAGGCGTGGCCACTACGCCCAGATCGCGAGCCAGATGTCCCTGGCGCTCCGGAAGCTCAAGGTACCAATCGAGCGAGTGTTGTGCTCCGGGGCATCGTTCCCAGATCAAGTGATCTGTCCAACCAACGTTGGCGACGCCTAGAAACGGAGCAAGGTGTCGCGACCCAGGTGCAACCTTGTGGAAGTACTCATTGAGGTGTGCCTCCGATGCTAGGTAAGTCTCGGCATCGGCCTTGCCTTTGGCTGCACGCTTGGCGACGCAATGTTTCACTTCCGCACCTTCAATCGTAGCGTCGAGGACGTGGCCAAACGCGCCCTGAGCGAATGGAAGACCCAGGTTGACACATTGGAGATGGCGCACGGCAAGTTGAACATCGATGTGCGCGAGCTCAAACTTCCTGCTGAGTGGGTTGTCCAACATGCTGGGACTGGCCGCTGGGACTGTCCAACTTGCCGTGACTACTGCCAAAGCGAGCACGCACGCCACCATCGAAGCTCGGACGGAGGCTCCTCGTGAAATCGACGGCCGTGGACCCTCGACAAATCGAAGCGCTGATGAAATCTCGGAGCTCTTTTGTCCGTCTCGTCAAAAGGAAAGTTTGCTTTCGTGCGTGCCTGGGGAATCCGTTTCCCCCGCTTGCCCAGGAGAGGCGTGCGCGAGAGGCGCTACAGACCACGCGTCGACTTAAGCGGGTCTCGAGCCCATCTCGGCCAGACCCGCGCGGGGCTATTTTCACGATCTCAGTAGTCAGTCAGTTTCGTCGCGCCCCCCCGCGAGGATAAAGAGCCTTCGCGCAGGAGAAAGCGATGATCTTCACAGCCAATGTTTAGAATTCGACACCCAAGACACCGGACCGGCGTACATACGGATGCGGTTAACACTAGCTCGGGGACCCACTCGCATTCATACTACGGAACTTCGCCCGGTCCACGTCGTCCCATGGTGCTCACTACTCCGCTGCACCGCGCAGCTGAGGCGATCCTTGCGGATGAAGACGAACAGGTCCGCTCATGCCTCCTCGGTGATCGTGAGCAACTTGAGGCGCCCGTGTCAGACGTCAAAGATAAATGGCGACTGCTGCCTGCCTTTTTGCGCGTCCGCGGTCTCGTCAAGCAGCACCTCGATTCGTACAACCATCTGGTGAATATTGGTATCAAGCACATCGTACGAGCCAACGAGCGTGTCACCTGTGACAATTATCCAAACTTCTATCTCAAATTCTTGGACGTCTACTTGGGCGCACCTTCCGTCGAGGAGGACCTTTCTGCCGAGCTGACTTGGGAGTCGGGGCGATTCACGCCTCAAGAGTGTCGGCTGCGAGACATCACGTACTCCGCGCCGGTGCAAGTGGACGTTGAGTACACGGTCGGGACGCAGCGCCGGCTGAAGCGCGGGCTGACGGTAGGCCGCATGCCAGTCATGCTCCGCTCGAACAAGTGTATGTTGCATGGGCGTTCCGAGGAGGAGCTTGCACGCATGGGCGAGTGCCCGTGCGACCCGGGCGGGTACTTCATCGTCAAAGGTCAAGAGAAAGTGGTGCTCATCCAAGAGCAGCTCTCGAAGAACCGCATCATTGTGGACCGCGACAATAAGAACCAGATCCACTCGGCGGTCACTTCCTCGACGCACGAGCGCAAGTCGAAGACGCACATTGACTGCAAGGGTGGCAAGTTCGTGCTGCGGCACAACACGATGTCGGACGACCTGCCCGTGGTGATTGCGTTCAAGGCCATGGGCGTGACCTCCGACCAGGAGATCCTGCAGCTCGTCGGCTCGGAGCCCAAGTTTGCGCAGGCGATGGCCACGTCGCTTAAGGAGTGCTCGATGCTCGGGATCTTTTCAGAAGGGCAGGCGCTGGATCATATCGCGAAGCGCATTCGGACGGGAGGCCGAGGCACGTGGGAGCGCACGCCGCGCCGCTCCAAGCGGGACGAGGCGCGAGAGCTGCTAGCCCACGTGTTGCTCGCTCATGTGCCCGTGGTCGAGTATGACTTCGCTCCCAAGGTGATGTACGTGGCGCAGATGGTGCGCCGAATGATCTCGGCACAATTCGATGAGGAGTTCATGGATGATATGGACTACTACGGCAACAAGAGGCTCGAGCTCGCCGGGCAGCTGCTCTCGCTTCTCTTCGAAGATCTATTCAAGAAGATGTGTGCAGAATTGAAGCGGCAGGCGTCGGTTGAGCTCGCCAAGACCTCGGCGCGTGCCGAGGCATATGACGTCACCAAGTCAGTGCGAGAGGACATCTTCACCAACGGCTTCAACAACGCGATCTCGACTGGCAACTGGTCGGTCAAGCGGTTCCGGATGGAGCGCAGCGGCGTCACGCAGGTGCTCTCGAGGCTCTCGTACATTTCATGCCTCGGCATGATGACCCGCATCATGTCACAATTCGAAAAGACGCGCAAGGTCTCTGGACCTCGCTCGCTGCAGCCGTCGCAGTGGGGCATGCTTTGCCCGAGCGACACGCCCGAGGGCGAGGCGTGCGGCCTCGTCAAGAACCTCGCGCTCTCGACACATGTCACCACCGACGACGACGAGGAGCCGATTCGGCGGCTGTGCTTCTCACTCGGCGTCGAAGATGTGCACTTGCTCTGCCCAGACGACCTATACGAGGCGAGGAACGGCGCACACCTCGTTTTACTCAACGGCCTCATCCTTGGGGTGCACCGACAGCCGCACAAGCTCCTGGCCACCATCCGTCAGCTGCGCCGCACGGGCCACGTGGGCGAGTTCGTCTCTGTGCAATTGCATCCGACGCACCGGAGCGTAAACATCGCCTCCGACTCAGGCCGGGTGTGCCGCCCGCTGCTCATCGTCGACAACGGCACGCTGCTGCTCAAGCAGTGCCACCTCGACGAGCTCGCTGCAGGCAAGCGCGAGTGGTCGGCCTTCATCAAGGAGGGCATCATTGAGTACCTCGATGTCAATGAGGAGAATTCGGCGGAGATCGCGGTCTCGGAAGCAGACCTGCGCGGCGAGCGGCGGACGCAGTACACACACATGGAGATCGACCCCCTCACGATCCTGGGCGTGTGCGCGGGCCTCATCCCATATCCCCATCACAACCAGTCGCCTCGCAACACGTATCAGTGCGCCATGGGCAAGCAAGCGATGGGCACCATTGCGCACAACCAGGCTGATCGTATCGACACCATCCTGTACCTGCTCATCTACCCGCATAAGCCGCTCGTCAAGACACGTACGCTCGACCTGATCAAGTTCGCGAATCTGCCCGCTGGGCACAATGCGACCGTCGCAGTCATGAGTTACTCGGGCTACGACATTGAGGACGCGCTCATCATCAACAAGGCGGCCCTCGACCGCGGCTTCGGCCGATGCATGGTGCTCAAAAAGTTCACCCAGACCTTCAAAAAGTTCCCCAATGGCTCTTGCGAGGTCGCGAGGCCACCGCCTAAACCATCACCGGCTGCAGCCCGCGAGGGGCTGAGAGAGCGCTCCTCGCAGCCGAACAGGTTTCGGCTGATCGACGACGATGGCCTGTGCATGGTCGGCGAGCGGATCCACCAACTCGACCTCCTCGTCAATAAGCACACGCCAGTCAACACGCGGGACGACGTGCCCTACTCGGAGCACGAGCGGCTGCCCGACTCGGCGCTGCGTCCGTCGCCGTTGACGTACAAAGGCCCCGCCGGGCATATGGATACGTACGTGGACCGCGTGATGCTCTCGGGGAATAAGAACGATCGGCAACTCGTCAAGATCCGCGTGCGCTCAACGAGACGGCCAGAGCTAGGCGACAAGTTCTCGTCGCGCCACGGCCAAAAGGGCGTCATCGGTCGAATCGTGCCGCAGGAGGACCTGCCCTTCACTGACATGGGCGTGTGCCCGGACATCATCATGAACCCGCACGGCTTCCCCTCGCGCATGACCGTTGGAAAGATGATTGAGCTCATGGCGGGCAAGGCGGGCGTGCTCGAGGGTCGCATGGGGGATGGCACTGCTTTCAAGGGCGACTCAGTCGCCGAGTGCTCCGTGGCGCTCGTGAAGCATGGCTTCAACTACCTTGGCAAGGACATCATGTTCAGTGGCTTGACCGGCGAGCCGCTCAAGAGCTACGTCTTCGTTGGGCCCATTTACTATCAAAAGCTCAAGCACATGGTCATTGACAAGATGCATGCGCGCGCGCGTGGGCCGCGGCAGGTGCTTACGCGTCAGCCGACTGAAGGGCGTTCGCGTGAGGGTGGCCTGCGTCTCGGCGAGATGGAGCGCGACTGTCTGATTGGCTACGGCGCATCTATGCTGCTCAACGAGCGGCTGATGACCTCGTCCGACTGTTTCCAGGTGCACGTGTGCGAGACGTGCGGCCTATTGGGTCGCCCGGCATGGTGCCGAAACTGTCATAATGGCGAGAAGCTGCGCCAGATTGAGATCCCATATGCTTGCAAATTGTTGTTTCAGGAGCTGCAATCTATGAACATTGTCGCTCGCCTCAGGCTCGAAGACGTTTGAGTTGCATGCGGTCCGACAAGCCGTTCACCTCCGAAAGAGAGGCGAGATGGTGAGATAGGAGGCACGGGGCTTCGGCGAATTAAGTACCGTCATACCGAAATCATACATACGCTTCAAAGTACGCATGCGCCTTTTTCGTACCTGTACCCTTACCTTTACCCCCGGCCCCGCTTGGTCCCAGCACATTGACGTGTGGTAGAAGTGTGGCTTCTGCTGACGGTGCAGGCCTGACTAAGTTTGGCTTGAGCCGCTGGTGATGATGGACAACACGTTGGTCTTGTCCGTAGATCTCATGGTACGCTGCCAACTGGCGCTCCATTGCCGTTCGCGCAGCTCCCATCCCCGAGCGAGGTGTTAAGTTGGGCAAGATCAGCTGGGGGCTCAAGCTTGTCGCCTCCTTCGGTTGATGAGTGTCGCCCTTGTACTCTGCCTGTTGGCGCGCTATCCGCACGCGCGGGCTCGCCTTGGAGGTAGCTGCTACCTTTGGCGCGGTGGGCGTTTCAAATGAGGTCGGGTCTATAAGCTTTGTTGCTCCACCGGCAGCATTTGACCCCCCAAGCAGGCCTCCGTGCGCACTGTTACTGCCGTCGTGGCGGCCTCTCATCCGCTTCGCCGAGTCGTATCCCGCCCAAGTGGTCGAGGGCCACAGCTGAGGCTGGATGTCAGCAATGGCTGGAAGCGGCGAAGGCTGCTCAGCAGCCTCCTGTAACAGCCACCCCGCATTCAACCTTTCTTGGAGCTGTTCTTGCCGGTTGTACCACGCCTGGGTACGTCGAGTGGAAGGTAGCGGCGGCAGAGAGGCCAAAGGCGTCATGCCGCGAGCAGGCCACGATCCGAACGGAATCCGCCCTTCCGATAGGCCGAACGATGCGGATGCGGGCTCCGTCGGACGCTCGAACTGCGGCTTGCCGCCTCCCTGAATCAAGTAGTAAGTCCGCCCGTCGGGTGCCTTGACCTGCATCCACCCCTCAGGCAGCGGCGCCTCGGCGCCCGTCGCGCCGGCCGCAGCCGCCTGAGCCGCCGCCTTCTTTGCTGCCGCTTCCTTAGCTGCCGTAGTCTCGGCCTCAGTGCGAGCCGAGGGTAGTGCTACTGTTGAGATGAATGCTGGTCGAGGCTCGGAATGAGCCCTTTGCAGGTGAAGGAACGCGAGGCCCACGTGCCCACGAGCCTTCGTGAGCGCCCGCATCATGTCGACGAGCGTTGTGCCCTCCAAACTCGGCTCCGTCAGAATCTTGTCGAAGAGCGCCCTCATCTTGGGATCGGACTCCATCGCTGCCTCAGCCGCTGCGGCCTCGGCTGCCACCCTCTCGGCGGCCAACAGATCACAATCCTTCATTGCGAGGTCCCAGACGACGGCGAGAGCGTAGGCAGACTCCTCGAGCGCGAGCTTGCGAATGAGCACAGCCTTTTTGGCCCTTGAAATGGCCCTCGTCTCCTCTGCTAGGGCACGCATTCGAATCGTCGCACGGATGGCATGTGCCGCCTTGTGCACTTTTCGACGGCCCGCCGCTGCCGCCGCAGCCCTTCCTTGCCTCTCTTCCATCTGCCTCCGTGCCTCCAACTGCAGCGCCTCTGCCATCACCCACTGCACCGTCGCCTCCACCAGCACCTCACGTGCCGCCGCCGCCGCTGTCTCGGCCGCCGCCTTCTCGGCCGCCGCCTTCTCGGCCGTCGCCTTTTCGGCCGCTGCCTTCTCGGCCCCAGCCCTCTCGGCCGCCGCCCTCTCGGCTGCTGCCCTCTCGGCTGCTGCCTTCTCGGCCGCTACCTTGTCGGCCACCGCCTTTTCGGCCGCGGCCTTCTCGGCCACCACCGCCCTTTCGGCTGCCGCCTTCTCGGCCGCCGCCGCCCTCTCGGCCGCCGCTCTCTCGGCCGCCGCCTTTTGAGCTGCCGCCTTCTCGGCCACAGCCACCTTCTCTGTCTCAGCGGCCGCCTTCGCCTCGGCCGCCGCCTTTTCTATCTCCGTCGCCTTCTCGGCCAGCGCTTTTTTCTCGGCCGTCGCGTTTTCCTCGGCTGCTGCGACCTTCTCGGCCGCGGCCACCTTTTCGGTTGCCGCCCCCTCAGCGGTGGCAGCAGGCGCTGCGACAATCGCCGCCACTACCTCAGTAGGCGCTGCCGCCGTCGCCCCTGCCAGGACCTCTACTTCTGTGGTGGCAGAAGGTACTGTGACTGTCGCCTCCTCGACCTCCAATTGTGCCTCGAAATGGTTGAGTTCCTCCGCCGCCGAAGCCTCGACCAGTGCCTTCTCGGCGGCTTCGGCCTCGGCGAGAACCTTCTGAGCGTTTGCAAGCTCAACCATCAGCGCTGCCTCCTCCCTTGCCATGAACTCGGCGGTGGATGGTCTTGAGACGGTTGGGACACTCTGAGCGATCACCGCCTGCACGACGACCTCGGCAGGGGTTTGGGGCCTTTCGGGAGCTTGCAGTGCTGGTTGAGATACCTGCGCCGGTGCCGCCGCCTCGAGCGCTGCGAGCCGTCGCCTCTCGCGGAAGCCCACCAACCAGCGCCGCGCGGCCGCTTGGACGATGGCGGCCGCTACTGCCGCCTCCGCCGCCGCCTCCGCTGCCGCCTCCGCCGCCGCAGCCTCGACCAGTGCCTTCTCGGCGGCTTCGGCCTCGGCGAGAGCCTTCTGAGCGTTTGCAAGCTCGACCAAGAGCGCTGCCTCCTCCCTTGCCAGCAACTCGGCGGAGGAAGGTCTTGAGACGGTTGGGACACTCTGAGCGCTCACCGCCTGCACGACGACCTCGACAGGGGTTTGGGGCCTTTCGGGAGCTTGCAGTGCTGGTTGAGATACCTGCGCTGGTGCTGCCGCCTCGAGCGCTGCGAGCCGTCGCCTCTCGCGGAAGCCCACCAACCAGCGCCGCACGGCCGCTTGGACGATGGCGACCTGCCTCTCGAGACGCTCTTGGAGCCTCGACACCACCTTAGCCTGCGTCCAGTTGGCAAGGATGCCGCGTGCAAACGGCCCGAGCTGCGGATCGTTCAGCTGGAGGATTGCCTGCAGTCGCTCGAGCCCACCCACCTGCTGCAGCTGCTCAACGTACGCGATCTCGGTGCAAAGGTTCTGTACGGCAGCCAGTGAGTACACGAGTGTCGCGGACTCATCGGAAAAGATGTACGGAAGGATCTGGCTCAAGGCATTGGCCGCCTTGAGCAATACCTTTGTCTTCTCAGCGTCAGGGTCGACGGAAAGGGATGCCAGATTGCCCACGAGCATGAGCGCCATCTGATGAATTGAGGGCACAGGGCTACCGAGACGGCAGGCAATGAGCTGCACGCCGCCCGTGGCGCGCATGTACTCGCACAGCGCGATCGCCTCCTCGTCGTAGGCATCGTTCATGAGCTGAGCAAGCTGGTATAGCGCGTCGCTCTGAGCCTCCTCACTGCTGCTGCTCTCGCGAAGCACTGCGAGCAGCGCAGGCAGCATCGAGTTTGGAGTCAGAGGGCAATCGACGGCAGAAGGCTGCAAAGACACCCGTGGGCGACTTGAATGAAAAGGCGACGCCGCCCGCGCCGCGCCCGCCGCGCCCGCGGCGACCGTGAGGAGCTCTGCCGCGGTGGCAGCAGCAAGTTCCGCCTGTACATACGCTGCCTCGGCTTTGGCAAGCTCGGCGTGTAATGTCTCCTCCTCAACCCTCAGCGCCTCGTCCACGGCCGCCGCCGCCGCCGCCGCCGCTTGAGCTGCCGCCTCCGCCGCCGCAGCCTCGACCAGTGCCTTCTCAGCGGCTTCGGCCTCGGCGAGAGCCTTCTGAGCGTTTGCAAGCTCGACCATCAGCGCTGCCTCCTCCCTTGCCAGCAACTCGGCGGAGGAAGGTCTCGAGACGGTTGGGATACTCTGAGCGATCACGGTCTGCACGGGCGCCACGGCCCCCTTGGCCGCTTCCCTTGCCGCCGCCTCCTCCGTTGCCAGCGCCGCTGCTCCCCTTTCCAGGGCCTTCTCATCGGCCGCCTTCTCAGCTGCGGCCATCTCGGCCGCCGCCTTCTCAACAGCCACATTCTCGACAACCGTCACCTTCTCGGTCGCGGCCGCCTTCTCCGCCGCCGCCACCTTCTTTACAGCCGGAGCGGCACCTGCCGGAGGGGCACCACTGGTCGTCGGTGAGGCATCCACTGGCGCATCTGGCACCAGTGGCGTGGAGGCGAGGAGGGCTGCCGCGGCGGCCGCCGCCTCCGCAGAGGCGGTGACCGCCTTCACCTCTGCCTGGCGAGCGCGCTCCTCTGCCTCCACCGCACGCGCCTCCGCCGCCGCCGCGCGCGCCTCCGCAGCCGCCGCGCGCGCCTCCGCCTCCATCGCCCTTGAAAGCGCCGCCGCTGCCGCAGCGTCGCCCTCCACGGCCGCAGCGGCCATAGTAGCCTCCTCCTTCGCTGCCTCCTCCTTCGCTTCCGCCGCCGTCTCCTTGGACTCGTCCAGCGCCGCCTTCTCAGCTGCTGCCTTCTCAGCTGCCTTCATGGGCGCCACCGCCTTCTCGGCCGCCGCCTCCTCGGCTGCCGCCTTGTTAGAGGCGGGCGCCGTGGCGGCTGAAGCGGGTACGAGTAGTTCTGGCGGCGGCGGTGGCAGAGGTAGAGGCATGGCCGACGAGATCAGCATCTTGTGACGAACTGCGGCGATCTCCTCCACTCTCTTCTTCTCAGCCTCTTCCTTCTCGGCCAGCTTCTTGAGACGCTGCGCTTCCTCTGATCGTCGAATCGCCTCGCGAGTGTACTCGAGCTCCTCGCGCTGCTTGCGTGTCGCCTCGGCCGCCTTGGCCGCCTCCATCTCCTTCATTTGCTGCTGTACGAGTTTCGGATCGTATGTGGCCGCGGCGGCCGCCGCCTTCTCGGACGCCTCGGCCTTCTCGGCCGCCGCCTTCTCAGCCGCCGCCTTCTCAGCCGCCGCCTTCTCGGCCGCCGCCTTGTCAGCCGCTGCCTTATCGGCCGCCGCCTTCTCGACTGCCACCGTGTCCCATCCTTGCGAAAACTCATGCAGGTCGATCTCGCCATCGCCGTTGATGTCAAGCGCGCTGACTACGCTGTCGAGCAACTCATCAGGCACATCACCGCGCTCGCGTAGGTGAGCCTTCATCGCCTCCATCGAGATGCGGTCGGCTCCCTTGGACACAGCTTTGAACAGG
>PJAB01000535.1:0-24542 GCA_002887195.1 Chrysochromulina parva | reverse complement strand
GATGGGCGACTATGTGTTCACGGACGCGACGTCGGGCGACAAGGTTCGTGTCGAGTACACGTTTGGGTACAAGCGCAACGACGACGGCCAGGTGCGCATCTACCTGCACCACTCGTCGGTTCCGTTCGGCAAGTGAGCTGCGCGTCAAGGAGCCGTCAGCCTGACGGAGCCCGCACACACACATGGCGGGCGCTCCCGGCGGGTGCTTCATCTCGCACCGTGGTCCAGGGCGCACACGGTGCTGCGATTCGTCATGAACATCGCGGGTCCTCTTCTGGTCCTTCCATCTCCTGCTCTCCTTGAGAAGTGCCCTTGGAAGTGCCGTGCCTCGACGAGTATCACTATCGTAGAAACAACCATGTTCATGAGTGAATGGTGGTGGGTGTCTGTAACCGGTCATCGTATGGTCTGGTCATGTTCGTCCAGTTGCCTTTCCCGGGCAAGTATCAGAGCGGGGCCACAGCTCCCCTTTGTCCCCGACCCTGGTCCGTCGCAGGACGACAGCGACCCCGCCCGCTCTCAATGGTGGTCACCTTTTCGTCGTGCGTGTGCGCAGTCGGCGCCAGTGCACGTCTCAGAGGAGATCAGTATACGTCTCAGTGGAGAAATCTATAACGCATAACCGCGGGGTACGTGTGGATCTACTCAACTTACAACTACCGTATTACTACAGCTGCGTACTTTATGGCCTCCCCCGCAAGTCCAAGTGTACATGTATAGTGTTCAATTGTTGCGCCATCGGGGGATCGTAGGCGGTAGGGTCGCGTCGAGTAGCGTCGAGAGGAGTTCACACGAAATCCGTCCTCCAGCGCTCGAAGATGAGCTCACCGCACAGGCGAAGGATGGCTATTTATTACTGTATCTTTAAAAGTAAAGAGGATTTAGTCACGAAGTGCATATAGAGCGACGAGCAGAGAATTAGGTAGTGACAGCATACTTATGTATGTGATCAACGATCGTAGTTCTCGCGCTGCGGTTGCAGAGTGTAGGAAAGCAGCCTTTTTCACAAACACAAAGGAGATTCACGCTGCAACTGTGCGGTGCGTCTGCAACCCTGATTCCTCATTCCAATGTTCGCCACCACGCCAAGCGACAAGAAGGTGACTGAGCATGACCCAGCCGTTAAGGAGGCGGTGCGCTATTGCATGATCGCGCTGCCGGCGGAAGATGGCAAGGAATTTCCCATGATGGTGGACGGGCGTAAAATGACCTTCACTCCACCCAAGGGCGCAAAGAAGGGTCAGGAGGTGGAGTTCGCGTTCACCTATAGCGGGGGGCAGGTACTATCGCCGCCGTACACGATCGACGCAGATCTGGAGTCAACACCGAGCACCATGGTCGCCATGGCCGAGGATGAGCCCGTCCTCAAGTCCTCTGTCAAGTCCTCTGAGCCCATCGCCTACGAGCTCGCCAATGCGATGACCAGCAAGGTCCTCGAGCAGCACGCCATATCGGCCGAGGCCCGCATCAGCGACGCCGTAGCCGAAGACGTATCACCCAAGCTCATCGAGGGTTCCTCGTCCGCCAAGACGGCCGCCGTCGAGACCACGGTCAACGACGCCGCCTTCGCCGAGGTTGTAGAGGAGCCTGCCAAGTTGCCCCTCGTCGCCATGGCCGAGGATGAGCCCATTCTCAAGTCCTCCGCGAAGTCCTCCGAGCCCATCGACTACAAGGAGCTCGCCAAGGCGACCGCCAGCAATGTTCTCGACGCCGCACGATGCCGCACGCTTGAGGTGCCTGAAGAGCCCATCGTCGCCAAGGCCGAGGATGAGCCCGTCCTCAAGTCCTCTGCAAAGTCCTCCGAGCCCATCGACCACAAGGAGCTCGCCAAGGCGACCACCAGCATTGTTCTCGACGCCGCACGATGCCGCACGCTTGAGGTGCCTGAAGAGCCCATCGTCGCCAAGGCCAAGGATGAGCCCGTCGTGCCACGGCTAGGCATGCGTGAGCTCATGATAGCCCTACTGCTGCTCGCGCTGGCGGTCGTGATTCGAGCTGAAGATAAGTAGATGAACAGATGGTGACTTCTCTCATGTGAAATTGCCATCGATGATTCTCATGGACAGAGTTTGGTGCGCGTTGCGTGCGCTGTCCGCTGTGTCAGAGCGCGCGCGCGGGCCGCCGAGGCCTATCGGAGCTCGCGACTTCCAGTAACGTATCGCGGCAGTGTGTGACCATTTCGCATTTTGTAGCATCTAACCTGTTGCCCTGCCCTAGAACCGGAAAGTCACCACGCTTTTTTCACGTACTCGCGCAGGTTGCCGCCCGCGCCAATTGGCCCGCGCACCGGGGCCGGCGGCCGGGACCCGACGCTCGCACACCGCGCTCCGTGACCTCTGTGGCCAAGAGCAAAACCGCGGCAGGCTGACTCTGATGAGGGAACACAGATAAAATTTATCGTGGCTGCGACAGGCTGAAAGTTCGCGGCGAACCGCGACCGGGTTCTCAAACTCTGAGATCTTCGGCCGCGCTTCGATTGTGACCATCGAAGCAATCGAAGCATTCCGCAGCTTCCATCGGAGCCTCTCCTATTCCCGCAATGCTCGCCCTCACCTCGTCCGCCGTCCTGGCTATGCGCCTCTCCTCGCCCGTCATGCAGATGGGTGCCCCCGTCGGTGCCGCCCGCGGCGCCGCCACGAGCTACACCGGCGGCGTGGTCCCCACGCGCGGCCCGATGTCCTCTGACAAGGCGATCCTCGTGCAGGGTGGCTCGCTGCGCACCTGGTCGTACCGCTCGCCCGCCGTCGAGCAGGTTCAGGTCGTCCTCAGCACTGATGGCCGTCCGCTCGATGCCGACATCGAGCTCTGGCACGGCCCCGACAACACGCCTTGCAAGATGCGCGTGTACGTCGAGAACGGCCAGCTCCGCCCCTTCTCCGCGGTGATCGAGACCCCGCGCGGCCCGAACACCGTGGCCATCCGCAACATCGGTCAGATCGAGTTCCCCATCGCCGCGAACGTGATCGCCGATCAGGTCGACAGCCCGTCGCCCGACTGCATCCAGGCGTCCGCGACCATCCAGGGTGGCGCGCTCCGCACGTACCCGTTCGACCCGACCGTCGACAGCGTGCAGATCCTGCTCAAGACCGACGGCCGCCCGCTCAACGCGCGCATCGAGCTGCTTCAGGGCCCGAACAACAACAAGCAGGTCATCGAGCTCTACACCGAGGACGGCCTCGACCGGCCCTTCTTCTGCGTGCTCGAGACGCCGGGTGCGGGCAACGTCGTCCGCATCGTCAACACCGCGCCTGTCGAGTTCCCGATGACCGCGGGCGTCGTGCCCGGCTCGATCAACCAGGAGATGGGCTCGGGCGCCATCCTCGGTGGCGATGTTGTCCTCGGCGGCGACGCCCGCTGGTAAGCGCCATGCGATCGAGGGGGGTAGCGCTGTGCATGCACGTGATCGAGCCAGGTGCTCGTCGGCCACCGCTCGCGTCCGCGCGCATGCATGGGCGGTGGCGTAGCGTACCGAGTGTCATGCGAACTCATCAAGGGGGTGATGGATGGTCGGGAGGTGGCATCAGACGTGAGGTCGCACTGCGCACGTACAGTAAGCTGTATGTCTCGACTGTGTCGGGCGAGTCCCGCGTGCTAGTAGGTTTGGCATGCGGCTGGCGCAGTAATACGTGTGATTGTGATCAGTGCATGTTGTCCAGCGTGGAATGAGAAGTGTACATGGAGGAACTGTTTTCATATATGTCCTTAGAAATGTGTGATCAATTCAATACGCGATGCCCAAGGTGTGCGTCTGCGTGCAAGGAATTCCGCCGAATCGTCGATTTCCTCGGGACCGCAGGGGCCAGGGGGGCGCGGGCGGGCGCGGGCGGGTTCGGGGCGCGGGGGCCCGAGGCAGAGCGGCGGGGCCAGCTCGCCAGCGGCTCTCCGCACGGACGTCCTCCGCACGTGCAGGCACCGGCTCTGACTGGCGGCTCTCCCGCGCCGGCACGTGCCGCATGCGGCACCGGCTCTAACTCCCGCGGGGGGCGGTAGGGGGCGGGGTGTTCGCGTTGCATTCCCTCGGATCCCTCTTCCCTGAAAATCAAATACGAATACACAATACTCACCCGACGCGATACCAATCATACTCTGTGTGTGAACCCTCTACCCTGAACCGTCTGTGTTTCTGTGTGTCCCGGCTCCCCCCGATGGCGATGTTTCCAGCCATTAACAAGAATGTTTCCCGGCTCCACCCGGTGTCTTTGAACACCGACGGCGGAGCCTAACCTGTAAACTGCTTTACATCGACAGCTTCATGCAGCTTGCATACATGTATTGATCCAGACATTGTCTCGGAGACATGTGTCTCATCTGCAAGGTCGAAACGTCTTGCTTTCGTGTGAATTTCCGGGGCCCTGTGTGTGAGAGTGTGGTGTCTGGTGTGGTTTTCAGTGGGGAGGATGCCACATTTTCAGATGGGGGGGGACGCCGCGTCGAGGAAACTCTTACAGTACTGAAGAAAGGAACTTTCGCATCCGTCCACACAACGCAACTCTGTGCTTTTATGGCGCCGCTGCCGACCACGCCTAATAACCGGGACCCGCTTCTGAGTGACTCCAAGCCTCGCTCGCACCTCGGCAAGTTTTTCCGATGCTGGGACGAATGTGCTGGCCCTCGTCATGGATTCGGGTTGTTATGGGGTGCGGTATTCAATTTGTCCACCGCGACGCTTGGTGCCGGTTCCCTGGCGCTGCCCCATGCCTTCCAGCAGATGGGGTTGGTGCTGGCGGTCACGTTCTGCATCCTGACCGCCATGGCCAGCCACTTGGCCAACATGTTACTGGCCGATTGCCTCGAGGCGACTGGCGTCGCGTCGTTTGAGGACCTCGCCGAGGTCGCGTTCGGCCGGTGGAATCGCCGAGCCATTGGCGCTTCAGTGTTCGTCATCTCGTTCGGCTCAGCTGTCGCGTACACGATCGCCCTGGGCGACATTCTTCAGCCCTTCATCGATGTGTTCGCCGCGACACACTCGATGCCGTGGCTGACACGGGACTTGTGCCTGAGCGCCTTCTGGGTCGTGATCATGCTGCCCCTCTCCCTCGTCAAGGACGTCTCGCAGCTGCGCTTCACCTCGCTCTTCGCAGTGCTCGCTCTCATTTACCTTGCGATAGCGATGGGGGTCCATTTCGGCATCGATGCCAGCATCATGCCGAGCAAGACGATCGGGGAGGTGCGGCTCATCGAATTCGGCCATTACTCGACGGGTACCGCCTCGTCCATCTCGCTCATCATCTTCTCGTTCGACGGCCAGATGAACGTGCCCTCGATTTACTCGGAGCTGAGAACACCATACAAGACGAGGGTGATGACTGCCGTCTCGTCCCGCGCCATGGCTATCTGCGCCCTGTGCTACATCGCGATCGGCTTCGTCGGGTACGCCAACTTTCCCCACTCGTCCCAGGGCGACCTGCTCAACAACTACTGCCTGCACACGCCCAGCCTCACGTCGTACAGCGCCCACATGCCCAGCATCATGACCAGTGCCGCCTTGGCGATCGCGCTCCAGCTCCTGATGGCGTATCCTGTCAACCTCTATCCAGGCCGCGACACCCTCGACCTCGCGTTCTTCAGCCAGTGCGGCCGACGGCACAAGCAGCTGCGGCATGTCGGGCTGACGTTCTTCATGGCGGCGCCTTCGCTCGCCCTTGCCCTCGTGCTCCCCGACATCTCCGTCGTCTTCGGCGTGCTGGGCGGCACGGCCAACGTGTACCTTTGCTTCGTCATGCCCGCGCTCATCGCTTGGCGTCTGCGCCACCGCACCGTGCTCTTGCGCTCGCGATGTGGCCGCGCGAGCTGTTTGCTCCTCGCTGGTGCGGGCGCCGCCTTTGGCATCCTCTCGACGGCTGCGACCGTCCTGGATCTCTTGGACGGCGTTCCGGACTCGGGGGGCGCTTGCGACGTGAACCAGACCCTCGCCCTTGCGAGATTGTAACGCCGAACCGCCATGTCCGTCGCACGGGGGTGAAGATCCTTCGCGTTTCGGGGCGATCAATCCTTGATGTACATTTGTTTTTTGTAGTAGCGATGTAGATACTGCGCATCCCCCCGCCACTCGCGAGACCGTAGTTGTGGCGGCGTGCAACGGGTGTATTCCCGTACCGCGACTTAATGCACAGTGATGAGTGAAACTCACAGGTCGTGCGGCGCGCCGGCCGGGCGGCGGCGGGCGGGAGCGGTGTGCGCTGTGCCGGCTCGAGCCCTCGGAGCGCGGGAGCGCGTGGAACTTCCGTCGGATGCAGCGGCCCAAGACCGCGCCGGTTCATCCCGGAGACGATCGCGTCGGTGACTCCGCTTACTAGGGGCGAGGGGTGGTCCGCCTAACCGCATTCGCATCCCCCGCTGCTCGCTCACCTCACGGCTTTATCGTATCATACTCTTAACGGCTCCCCGGCGTGATAGGGGGAGCAGAGAATCAGCAAATATCAGGGGCTCTATAGGGCTCTAGGGAGCTGCTGACCTTCAACCTCCTCATCCGTGTTTCAGTCCGAGCCTTGGAATACGGACCACGGGACCAGCGAGGTGGATACTGGACAGCCAGCCAGATGGGGCGGGATCCGAGCTGCGGGGGGAACATCCGAGCGGCGGGGGGGCGGCGGGGGGTCGAGGACTGCCTATGGACTGCCCTCGAGCCCGGGGATACAGGGGCGAACATGTGGCAGTCACATCACGCTCACACCCGGCGGGGCCCGGGCAGCGGGCGGAGGCGGCGGTGGGACGGCGTTCGTGGAGACCGGCCCATAAACAAGTGCACATCGATCTGGGGCCGCTTCCTGATCGCGCTTCCCCCCTATACTTCTACCCTACTTCCCCCCCCCCGGATACCCCCGGGGCGTTGATCACTACCAGGTACCGGACTGCCCTGAGTACTGTACACTAGTGAGCCGTTCGACAGCTCAGTTGAGCAGGTGCGTAGTAGCGAACCCCCCTTTCCCGCTGTCCGCACCCTCTGCGGCTTATATTTGTCCTAGAACCACAGGTGTGCTACCACTATCCTACCACGGGGACATCGCAAGCCGTGCGTGCGGACATGAGCAGTGGTGGTGACGGTGAACATGGCAAGTAAGGCGCCCAACGGCCCAAGCGAGGGTCTTGAGGCGAGGGAGCAGCGAGGATCGTCCTCACCATGGCGGGCAGGAGCCACACAGAGTTTGACGAACATCGCGGGCCTTTCTGACCTAAGCCAGGCGAGGCCTCGCGGCACGGGAGCGGGTGTAGAGTGGTGTGCGGGGGTTTGAGTGGCGACGCGTGCGTTCCGGCATCAGGGGTTCATATGACTGGCGTTCACAGCCATATGAAGGCGTTCACAGCCAATGGCGAGTCTAGCGCGGTCGCGCCCCACACACGCGGTGGTCCTGCCCTCTGGCAAAGTCTGCGTGTCCGATGAGGGCAAGGCGTCGCTGGTGGTCTTCACAAAGGATGCCAACAAGGCTAAACAGCCCGACATCGCAGTAGCTTTTGAGTGCCCAACGGGCCTCGCCTGCAGCAACGAAATGCTCTATGTGGCCGATGCCGGCACGCATCAGATTCATCGGCTGAGGCTGCACGACTTTTCGGCTGCAGGCGTCGCGGGCGCCATAGGCAGCGGTCGTGCAGAGCTCACGTCACCGCAGGGCATGGTGCTCGCCGAGGGCACGCTGTTCGTGGTCGATAGCCACAATCATCGCATCGTCCGGTACCAACCGCATTTGCTCGAGCCGATGGGCGAGCCCATCGGCCGCGAAGGCTCCGGCCCAGGCGAGCTACGCTTCCCACATGGCATCGCCGCCCTCGGCGAGGCTGGCAACGGTACGACGGAGCTCGTGGTCACCGATTCTCAAAACCATCGTCTCACGTGCTTCACGCCGGCCGGGCTGTTCACGCGCTCCATTGGCAGCTACGGCAGCGGCGCGGGCCAGTTCGAGGAGCCGACGGGCGTGGCCGTGCACGACGGCCAGCTCCATGTCGTAGAGCGCCGGCGCATCCAAGTCCTCTGTGGGGTCACCTGCGCTTGTCTCCGAGTGATCTGCCCCGCGGAGATCTGCCCCGCGGCTCTCGGCGGTGTGGGCGGCGGCGGCGACCACGGCAGCGGCGGCGACACTTGCTTGAACGGCATCTGTGTGGGCAAGGCACGTGCGTACGTGACCGACGCAAGGGGCGGGCGTCTCCACTATTTTGAGCTCGCGGCTCCCTTGAACGAGATGGCCCCGGCCTCGGACGCCCCGCTGCTGAAGCCGACGCCCGCGCCACCGGCGGTCTTGGAGGGCAGCGTGGAGGGCAGCGTGGAGGGCAGCGTGGCGGCGACCATGACGTGCTCGGCGTCGGGATCAGCGGCCGTGCCTATGGACGCCTCGCTGCTCGACGTCTCCCTCCTCTCCCCAGATGTCATCTCGACACTCTTCGAGCACATGCAACTCGCAGCTTTCTTACCCGCCGCCTCGGTATGCACTCTCTGGGCTACGGAGGCCCGTGCCAAGCGGCGCGAGCTCGAGGCGCTGCGCTTCCGACACACGCTCGGATCGGATGCCCTTGCGCATCCCACCCACGTAATCGCTCTTGGAGGAGCTGGCGGTCCTCTTCTCGTGGCCGAGTCTGCCACCTCCTGCTTGCGCCTCCTCACGAGCTCTGGCGAGATCCTCGGGCAGCTCGGCACGCGAGGCATCGGACCTTCCGATTTCTCGGAGCCTCGCGGCATGGCCACGGACGGTGAGCACGTGTACGTGGCCGACGCCCAGCTGCGACGCCTGCAGAAGCGGCGCCTGCCCATCGATTGGATTCGACGGCCTCATACACTTGAGAAGGGTTTCGAAGGCTTTGCAGTGCTGATGAACACAGAGCCCGAACCGGCCGGCGGCGGCGGCATGGGGGGCGTGGGCGGCGGCGGCGTGGGCGGCGGCATGGGCGGTGGCGCGGCGGGTGGAGCTGGCGGCGCGGCCGTTGGAGGGCCGCTCGAAGGCGCGCGCCGGCCAGAGGGCCTCGCTCTCACGCCGGACGGTCAACAGCTGTGGGTGAGTGACCGTGGTGCCCACTGCATCGTGGGGTATGAGGTCTCTCGGCTCGGCCACTCGCGACCCGTCGGCCACTCGCTCCGACCGGTCACAACCCTTGGTCGTCGAGGATCGGCCGGTGGAGAGCTCTGTGACCCAGGAGGCTTGTGCTTCATGGGCGACGGCGGCGAGCTTCTCTTTGTCGCTGACACGTCGAACCATCGTCTCACGGTCTTCAACCGCATCGACGGCAACTTCGTTCGCACCCTCGGGCGGCATGGTGTCGCGCCCGGCTGCTTCCACCTACCCTCGGCAGTTGCCGCCGCGCGCGGCTACATCATCGTCGCTGAGAAGCGGCGTGTCCAGGTACTGCTACCCAACGGCGTGCCACAGCAGGTCGTGGCGCCGCCGGGCATGGGGAGCCTGCACGGCATCCACGTGCGGGCCGATGAGGGTTCGGTACTCGTCGCCGACCCTCAGGTGCGCCGCATCCACGAGTTCGAGCTCGTGCGCTACGCCGAAGGCGCTTGAGGACGGAGCCCCTCTGGGCGGGCGGCCCGCCGTCGTGGTCGTCCGGTCCGCGGTCGGTACACGGTACCGGCGAGGGGTCCCCGGTCGGGTCCGCGGGTCCGCCCGCCGGCGGCGCGTTGTATCTTTTGGTTCATATATACATATGTCACTGGTGACACAATTCTCACGTCGTGCTTCATTCAGGGTGTACCGCTGCTGTACATCCTGGACCGGACCGAGGACGCGCTCGGGCGGCGGACGGCGGCGTCGCCGCACTCCGCCCCCGCGCGCCCCACGATTACCGACCGCGCGGACAATTTAATACACCACCCGTGCGTTTGCTACAGAGATCAGAGAGTTCACCTCCATCCTCAAAGAGCACCGGCGAGCCCGTGGGCGCGGCCCTAAGTAAGTGGCCCTATGACTCCTCGGTGCCAGCGCCGCCGCTGTGGTCGAGGTTCTGCTCGCGCCTGTCGTAGGCGGCAAAGGCGTTCATGTCGGTGAGCATGCCGACCACGGTGTCGCCCACCTTGCACGCGATGAGGTCGCTCAGCGTGATGAACATCGGGTCGCGCGGCTTGACCATGTCGAAGATCTCGTCCTTCACGTCGTCGACCTCGCAATTGGCCTCGTCGCCAAACTCGGCGAACTTGTGGACGACCGCGCGGAAGAAGATCTTGACGTCGAGGGCTGTGAGGCCGCCCACCTTTTGGATGTCGAGCAGCCGCAAGAAGTAGGAGAGCGACTCGGGGGTCCCCTTGTACGTCGTCGCGAGTACGAAGTCGAGGTACGACTTGTAGTCGATCTCGCTCTGTCGCGTTTGCGGGTTGCGGTACGTCTGACATTCCTGAAAGATGCGTTCTATGAAGACACTGGTCAGGCCGCCGCCACGATAGCGCGAGAGCTCCTGCGCCGAGAGCATCCCGTTCTGATCCTCGTCGAGCTCGAGATAGTCCGCGTACAGCATCTCCGCGTACGCGAGGCTGAACCAATTGTGGCGCAGCTCGTCGGACGTGATGTCCAGACGCTTGAGCTCGAGCAGCTCATGCGTCACGGGCGAGGCGAGGAGCTCTTTAATGGGCACGCGCGTGCGCCGGCGCGGGTCGAGAAAGAAGAGGAACTTGCGCACGGCCGTCACGCGGTAAAAGTCGACGAACTCGCCCACGATGCCCTCGAGCGCTGGCAGATTTGGGATGAGTGCCTCAATCCACTGCTCCAACTCCTTCTCTGTGAGGGTGCCGTCGGCGTCGGCGTCGAAGCTCGAGAGCTCGATGCGCGTCTCCATCAACGCATTCTTGCGCCGCGCCCACTGGAAAAAGTCGAGCAGCGAGATGCGCCCGTGACTGTCTGGGAAGAATTTGGCAAAGTGCGACGCGCAGAAAAACGAGCGCGAGCAGCGCGCTGGCATCGCCTCGGACACCTGGCAAAAGTCGTCGTAGTTGATGCGCTCGTCCGACGTGAGCGGCGGCGACGCGTGGCGCTTGAGCAGCCTCCATAGCAGCTCGAGCTCCTCGCGCGAGAGCGTGAGCGACGCCATGTGCTCGCGCAGCCGCAGCCGTGCAAGCTTGCCGAGCTCTGCCTGCAGCATCGACTGGCTCGAGGCGCCGCCCGCCGCCGCAGCAGCCGCTGCCGGCCGGCCGGCCGAGCTCACCCCGCTGGCGGGCGTCTTCTGCATGAAGAAGCGCGGGATGTCGACCAGCGAGGGCTGACACTGCGACTCAGCGAGCTCACGACGACGCCAGAGCTTCCCGAGCTCCTCGCGCGTCTCTCGCTCTGCCAAGGAGAGTGTGTGTAAGTGTGAGCTTCGATGAGAGTGAGAGTGAGATTGGGAGAGATACAGGGAGGGAGTGTGAGAACGGCGTGCTCTCGTAGCTCAGACCAGTGGGCGGGAAGGAGGTACGGGTGGGAAGGAGGTAGCGGATAGGCGTGGGCACCACGGCGCACCTCTCTCCTCGGCGGTGCGGTCGAGAGCGTCCGCGTGCACCACGGCGTAGGCAGCGAGCATGTCGAAGGAGGAGGGGCGGCTGGACGCCGCAACTGGCATCCCGGATCAGAGGAGGCGGGCCGAGGGCGTCTTGTCCGTCTTGTACGCGGCCAGTGGCGGGCGGCAGGATGTGACAATTCACAGGACTCTCCTCATTCACACGCCACTCCCGGCTGGTGAGCGCTCATGGGGCTTGGGAGATCATCGGCCGATGACAAACCCATAAGGCTGCGGAATCTTCATTTATTCATGGCTAGTCCAGAGCCGAGGTGTGTTCCCCTGCCTGCGCGCGCGCGTCTGAGCGAATCTTGCTGCGCGCACGTCAAGGATCACATCTGTCGCCTCGCGGCCCTGCGTTTTCGCTTACAGAGACGACATTCCGTGCTCCACGCTCATTGACAAGGAGCGCCAGACGCGCCGGGATGAGATCGCAATTGACCTGGAGGATCGCGGCACCAAGAAAGGCACTCCGCCCGTTCCTGCCGAGACAGGCAACATCCGTGACCTGAGGCGAACCGGCGCGGCCGCCCCAGCCGCCAGCCGGTCGCGGCCGGCGCCCATGGTCGAATGAAATCTCACCACCTGCAGCAGCCCGGGTGCTGAGCTCATTGGTCATCGTGCTTCTACATGCTCGTTCTTGCTCCTCATGCTCGTGCTTCCTTGCACGTTATTGCATGCTCGCGCCTTCGAGCTCGTGCTCAGACGGGTCTTGGGCGCTCCGCGTCTTCATCGTGCTTCCACATGTTGTGCTTACATGAGTCTTAGACAGAAGGCAAAGCGGCTCCACCGGCCGCCGCGCCGTATGAGATATAATAGGCCATTTGCCTCCTATTGCGGCAGAACTCAGATACTCCGAACTCGGTTTTAGTGTGCAATTCATGTGCGCGCTTCATCGATCTCCGGCATGGCCACCCACCACGTCGAAGCCACGCCAATCGAATGAAATCGAATGTCGAAGAGCCTTGTCGGTCTCGCACTGGCCGGGGCGACGCGGTTGAGAAGGGGTGTTTAGTTAAGGGCGCCGTTCGATCACGATCATCTCTAATCCCGACCGCGGAACGATATCTGCCGTACGGACGAGGCGCAGAAGCCAGACGCTAGGAAACGTCGGTAACTCTCTCCATGCTCTCCAGTCTGATCGGAACGCAAGACGCAGATGGCCACGCGGCCGCGCACGGTTGCACTCTGCTCGTCGTCAGTCTCCCTAGTGAGGCTCGTCGATCAACGTCCTAGTCGGAGGCGGCGCGGGACGGCGTACACGACGAGGTGGTAGACGAGCCGTCGAACGAGAGGTCTTGCACGAACTGCGAGTCGAGCGTCTGCAAGAAGGCGCCAATGGCGCCAAAGTAGCCCTCGTGTCGGAAGAAGACGGCCTCGGTCGGGTAATCGTCGAGCTGCTTCCACCTATGCATCGTGTACACCAGCGTGCGCAGCGCGAGGTCGTTGCGACGCAGAAAGTTGCCTGTGAAGAAGACGCGCCGTGCGCCGTGGATGCGGGCGTTGAGGTGCGCGATCTGCGCCACGTTCTGCGCGATCATGACGACGAGCGACTTGCAGATGTCGTCGTCGGTCACGTGCGCGCGTGGGTCTGCCTCGGGGTCGTCCGCCGCGATGTTTTTGGCGAAGAAGGACGCCGTCAGGTCGCCCGGGAGCTTGAGGCCAGAGCGCTCGTCGCCACTGCCGTAAATGTCAGAGACGAGCATGTTGACGCGCCGCGCGTCGCCTCTGGCTGCTACCTCTAGGGCCTCGTCGAAGCGGCGCGCCTGCGTGAGCAAGCGCGCGAGCCCGAGAAACGTGCCGCCGCCGAGCGCCGTGCCCGAGACGCGCGTGTAGTCCGTCTCGCTCTGCACATGTAAAATCGAGACTCCCGTGCCCACGTTGCAGAGCAGGAACGGGAAGAAATCGTCGCTGCGGTTGGCAAAGGGCCGATGGATCTTGCGCATGGGCTGCACGATGCCCAGCTGGTCCGATGGGATGATGATCGCCTGCGGCCGCTCCTCGCCCACCGCCGCCGCCGCGGGGTCGGCCACCCGCTCAAACGTGTAGCATTCGTCGGGGACGGCTTTCGCCATCAGGCAGATGCCCAGCACCACGGCATGGAGCTCATTGCACGGCAGCAGGGTCGCTCCGAGCTCCGCCTCGAGCAGCTTGCGGTACTTGTGCGCGCCGCCGCCCGTCGCGTGGATCGACTCGGCTCCCACGCACAACCTGTGCCGCCGGAGAAGCTGCACTGCTGGCCCGATCTCGCTCGTCGAGCAGTATGAAAAGTGGAATGTGCCGCCGAGCGCGGGCACCTGCACGGTGAGCGACGGCTCCTCGACGCAGCGCGGGACGCCCTTGGAGAAGGCCGCCGGGCTCAGTTCGCTAGGCTTCGCGAGGCCGCCGCCATTACTACCGCTGTCGCTGTCGGGCACGAGGTAGATGACCTTTAGCAACGAGCCACCTATGTCGAGGCCGAAAAGAGGCTTGCCTTCGAAGTTCGCAGCTGAACCGGAGCGGTGCATGCTCGGACCTGAAGGATCCTGCTCAGCTGCGACGGCACGTGTAGCTGCATCCTGAAGGTTGACGAACAAGCGCTGCGCAACCGCATCGGGCCGCCGCCGCCGCCGATGCCTCCGGAGCAGCCAGCTGGCAGTCAGGACGCAAGCAGCTGCACCAACCGTCCACAGTGCAGGCGAGGCGCCGCCGCGCGCGAGAGAGCCCATCCTGACACGTTTGATAGCGACCCTAATTACCGAAGTTCGGTGAGTTGCAGTAGACGTGATCGGCAGCATTCACGATTAGTTTCGTCATCCGCTCCGATTGGCCGACGAGGTGATTACTCGCGACCATGCGTACATTCCTGTGGCTTCTTCTCCTCGTCCAGCGCACCGGGGCCCTTCTGCTCCCAACGCGGCGCCCGTACTCTGCGCGCCCGCTCGTGCGTCCTGTGCGGCACACATGGTGCATCGCCGACGGCGGCGGTGGCGCGGGCGGCCCAGTAAGTGGCAGCGGCGGCGGCGGCGGCGGCGGCGACGACGACGGCGACGAGGACTTGCTGCCCTCCGAGTTGCTCGCTGCGCTCGAGGCGGGCCGCATCGGCGCGACCGAGCTCGCCAACTGGAAGAACGTGATCAGCAATCCCTTCACCAAGGCACTGGCGGCCTCCACATTCATCCGCAATCGGCTGCTTGCGGAGCCGCGGCTCACTACAATTCTGGGCATGGAGATCACACTAGGCTTCCTCTCGACGCTCGCCGCTGAGAAGGCCGCCCGCGGCGCCGATCTTCTCAAGGAGATTGACTTTGTGCTTGCCAACCTGATACTCGTCGTGCTTACGAACGTGGCGCTCGTGCTCACTCTATGCCCTGTCGCGGCCGTCGCGCCATCTCCGGTGGCGGGCACGTACGCCGCGTGGGCCTCGAGGCTGCCCGGCTTCTTCTTGCAGAAGGGCGACTTCAGCGCCATGCAGCGCGCCGCGTGCTTCTTCTCCAAAGCTCTCTTGTTCAGCGGCGTGGGCGCGTTCACGAGCTCCGCCGGCCAGGCCGTGACGCTCGGGCTCGTGCAGCTGCGCACCAAGCTGAGGCCCGACGACGCTCCCAAGGTGACCCTCGCTCCCGTGCTGCCCACGGCCCGGGCGTACGCTGCCTTCATGGCCGGCTCGTCCAACACACGCTATCAGCTCGTCAACTCGTTTGAGGCCAACGTGCTTCCGGCACTGCCCGGTCCGGCGTCACTCAAGGCATCCGCGAGCTTCGTGCTGCGCACGGGCAACAACTACGTCGGCTCCGCCAACTGGATCTGGTGGGCCAAGTTCAACAAGCTGCAATGAGTTCTTAGTGTTCCATGATTATCGTGCTCCCGAGACGCCGAGAGCCGAATTGGAGCCGAGTCGTGACTCGTGAGATCCGAGAGAAAGGGCAGAATGATAGGCCTGTCGATCGCTGGGTACCCCGCTGCGTTGAACGCTGGTGGCAGGTAGGTCCAGCACTGTGTGTGTAGCATTGAACTCTAAGGGGTTCTGAGTCTGTTGTGTCTAGCATAACTCGAAAGAGGGGTCACGGCTCCAATTCACGGCTCAGAGAACACACGACACGCACCCGCGCGCATGAGTAGTATCTGTAGCGTCGGGACCGTCGCGCGTCGGGAGTCGGAGTTCGGAGAGTACCACCTGTACCAGCAGTACGTGTACCACGAGTACTCCCACGTATAATACTCCGAGTATACGCACCGGCCGCCTCGCTCACGCCCTCGGCCACTACCAATCCCCATTCCAGTACGGAGTGCCGTTACCACCGTCGAATAACCGTCGAACGCACGTAACCGCGCAGCGGTCGCGGTAAGGGGTCGCGGACGCGGCCACGAGCTGTGAACTTGAGATCTTGAGTAGCCCGAGCGAGCAAGTACTCAGTATTTGTATTGAGACCGAGGGGAGTGGAGCCGTCCCCTGACACGGTGTGGTGAGCGCGGGGGGACCGCCTGACTGACTGACTGTGAACTTGCGGTGTTGATCTTCACGCATTTGAGTTTGGTTTGTGCATGGTGGAGTGATGTGCGCGGCTAAACAGCATGCACGTCGAGGTTTCCGCCGCTTGCGGGGCACTTCTCAGTAGCGGCCGACCGCCTCTCATCGCCGCTTTAACACTGCATCGGCTGGATGCAGGCAGCGCTTCGAAACTAATGGCCGCGCAGGAGACCAAGTTGCGCGCTGCGGCCTCAAGCCTACCACCCGAAACACGCAGGAGGCTGTCCACTGAACTTGATGATGGACTTCCATGTCTCGCTGCCGCCGTCAGATCCGTGCCAGCGCACGCCCTCACGACTTTCGTCGCGCCACCCTCAAAGCGGCAATGCACTCCAACTCGTGCCAGCTTTCCTCGCCTATCTGAGTGCTCTCTCTGGGAACGCACCAAAAAGTATTACGCTGTTCACGGCGCTAAGGCGTGGACATCGGGCGCAGTACCGTGCCACATCTCAACCAGCGCCTTCATCGCAAACGCATACGCAGCAGTCGTGGCTGCATTCCTCTCCGAAGCTGAGTCGTCCCCGCTAGACGAGCCTCTAATCATCCTCGATCTGGGATGCGGCGCCGGGGTCCTTGGCGTGCGGGTTGCGCGAGAGCTACAGCGACGTGGCTGCCACGGGTTCTGTGTGGTTCTCGCGGATCTGGACCCGGCAGCAGCCTTGGCGCAAGCCCAGCTCCCGCCAGCTGCATCTCTCGTCCGCGATGGAATCCTCGACGTCGCTGTGCTTGAAGCTGCCACCGAGGGTACATGCAACTTGCATCTTCAACTCTCCGGCCGCCGGGTGTACTGCGGCACACTGCGTCGCCCACTCGTGGTGCTCGCCAACTACGTCTTCGACTCCCTCCCCATCGACCTGCTGCGCGTCCGCCTCCGGCATGGCGCTTGTACCGGTGTCGACGCTCTCATTCCACAACCCAGCGACGAAACCTTCATGTACCAGCCCATATTAGGAAATTCCACGTTAGGCAACTCGTCCTCGGTCCCTGAAGGCCTGGGGGCAAGCCGAGCCTCGATCCTCGCGTCGGATCTCGGCGGCTACTTCAAATGGCCGGAGGAGGCCGAGTTTGCTGCACGACTGGTGAGTGCAGCAGAGGCCGACGCCGCCGCCGAGACTGCGGGCGAGACTGCGGACGAAGAGGAGCAAGCCGCTCTCGCATACGTTTGTACGGGGGCTCTCGGGTGTCTCAAGGCGATTCACAGCTTACTCGCCCCCTCCTCGGGCTCGCCTATGCTGCTTCTCCTCGGCGAGAAGCTCGTGGATGGGTGCAGTGCCGCGCGGCTAGCGGCGGCACACAAGGCTGCGAACTGGGCGCCCCTGACGCTGAGCGAGCTGCCTCTCTTCTCTGTGCACGGCTCTGCGAGGCATGGGGCAGTCTCGCACGGCGTGGTCCTGCAGTCCCTGCTCGAGGCCATGCCACGTGGCTTCACGATCCTCGGGCGTTCAGCGACGCTCATGGAGTTTGATGTGGTGGCTCTCGCCGTCGACGGCCCCACGGCGCGAGCCAAATGCACCGCCTCAGGTAGTACCTGTACCTCCGAAACGGACGACGGCACTCTGCCGGCGACGCGGCGTGCGTTCAGCAGCCAGCTCAGTCGATTTGGGGCGGCGGAAATGGAGAGGCTGACTGCCATGGTGCACGAGGCGGCTCAGGCCGAGGGCCCAACCATACGCCGAGCCGCACGGAAGGCCGCCCGGAGGCCGTGGCGACCGTACGTAGTCCAAACGCCCGGTGTTGCGGTGACGAGTGCGGAAGCGCGGTGTGAACCGGCGACAAGCGCGGATGGTCTTGCGCTGCCCGTCCCAATGACCGTCCCAATCAGGCTCCTCACCCATGCCGTCATCATGAGTGGGCATGATTGGGACGTCTTCGTGAGCCTACGCTCGTCCTTCCGCGACCGCTTCGACAGAGCGACGAGCGACGAGGTCACAGAGGCCATCCGTGTGGCCACGAGATGCTTTGCGGAGCGCGTGACGCTCTGCGCAGACGATTGGAAGCGCTCCGGAGCGATTTTCAAGCGGTGGCTCGATGTGGCGCAGAGGCGGCGACTGCAACTCGCAACTGCAACCGAACTAGGGGACACTGTCTGCGATGCATCGAGGTCTCCGAACTCGACACCACAGTCCGAATCATTTACAGCTGTAGCGAGCTTTAGTCCATTAGCAGTCCATTAAGATTTAGATTAAACCCGCCGGTGGAGTATGCAACGAAACGAAACCCTATTCTCCACGCGACGAGTAGCAGTTAGCACGGCGTGCCCACCGTCGAACATGCGCGTGAATTCGCCTAAAATCGCACAGGTTGTAACTTGTAAGGCTAAGGGATTGTGCCCGCGCATAAAACGAGCGTAATGGCATAACCTAAAGCACCTACTCCTCGCAGATGGCGGGCCGCAACAGAACCTTGAGTTGCACCTGGCCATCATCGATCGTCGCGTCGAGCTCGATCCTGCTGCTGCTGCTGCTGCTGCTGCTGCTGCTGCTGCTTTCGAAGGAAGCCAGGCACTGGCGTTCTTGCGCTTCGAGCTGCTGGATGCGCTCGCGCTGGTCGCGAATCACCTTTTCCTGCTCGCTGATCACGAGCTGCTGCCGGCGCATCTCCAGCATCAGATCGCGCTGGCTCGTGATGGGGCTGAGCTCGTTGGCGAGCTCGATGTGCACGAGCAGCGAGCACAGCCGGATGCGCGTACCTGTGGGGAAAGGGCGATGTGGTGAGCACTTGCATGCAGGGCTCGAGGAGCATCTCCCAAATGCGCATACCGTGCCTCGAGCGCAGCTGTACGCTACGGTAGCCCGGGCGCAGCAACCCGAGCACTACGGTGGCGAAGGCCACCTCAACGTCCGCGTCCACAATGCCAAGCTTGAGCACGGTCTCGTTCGGCTCGGCGGCCAAGCAGTGAACTAACTCGTGGAAGACGGGATTGAGTCCGTTAGCGATCGCGGCCGAGGTCGAGAAGGCAGTGCCCGCGTCCTCGGTAGGTGGGTTGTCCTGAGAGACCCGGCAGAATCCACCGATCGCATGCAGAGAGATGCTCACACTCGGGCTGCTCGGCGTGGCGCCTGCCTCAGGCGGCGAACACGGGCCGTTCAGCTCTGGCACGCACCGTAAGGACGCCGAGTGCGCGCCGCCCTGTAACTGCGGCCGCGCCTCGCGCCTCGTAGGCAGATGGTGCAGAGCGAGCACTCGAATTGAGGCACGTCGCACCGTCGTCCGTGGAGGTGGCCAGAGCACCGGCAGCTCCGGCATGGGCACGGGCGGCGGCGGGCGCACCCGAGCTCGCCTGCCCGTGCGTTGTTCGACCAGCGGCAACTCGGCGGCCGGTAGAGGCATCCCGTCGACAAGATGATCTGCACAAAGGCCGATCCGACAACTGCCACCCACGCTATTCAGGCTGTCACCGGTGGAGCCCGCGCACGTTTCCTTGGCGGATGTGGTCTTCTCCATCTTCTCGAGCACCGCCCGCATCTCGGGAGCTCTCGATCTCCTCGAGCTCTCAATCTCCTCGAGCACCGCCCGCCTCTCGGCAGGCACAATGTCCATCGTGAACTTGCCCGTCGCCGGGTCGAGCTTGACGCCGCCCTCTTGCCGCGCGTCCCTCGGCGGCGAGATATCCACCGCAGTCCTGGGGGGCTCCTCGGTAGCGTGCTCCGTCAATCTCGTGAATCTCATCAATCTGGGGGACGCCTCGGCTGCGTGCTCCTCCGTAGTCTTGGGACCGCCGCGCAGGCGAACGGCCATGCCGCGCGTCAGATCTCCGGATATATAGCCATCGGGCGCACTGTCGCGGCCGGCCGACTCGCGCCAGCTCTTGGCGTTGGCTGTCGGTGCATCCTCCGCCTTGCCATCCGCCGTCGTTGCATTCTCGGCATCTGAAGGGACATGATGAGGTTCGCGCATCTCTGCCGGCTTGAGGACGTAGCCAAAGCCACCGCCGCGCTCAAACAGGGCGTAGTGGAGCTGCGTGGGCAAGTCGACTGTCTGCAGGTTGAGCGCAACCAGCTGCACCCCCGCACGCCAGCTCAGGAGCGGATCCATGTTGGACGACGCGACACGAGACGCGCTCGGGAAGACGCGCGCGAGCCGCTGGACGGTGCGTCGCTGAAAGAAGGCCATCGAGTCGCGCTCGCCCTCGCCAGAGCGCTCCTTGCCGTTGAGATGCGCAAGGAGTCGACCTTCCGAGAAAGAGACGATCGAGAGGCGCCCGAAGCTCACACTCAGGGGCGAAAGGAATTCCTCGCGTGGCCGACTTGGCATCGCAATGACCCTCACGAGAGCCTCGTCGGCAGCCTCATGGGTCCTCCTGCTCTTGAGACCCTTACCCGACTTGCCTGAGCTCGAGAACGAGCTCGCGAAGGAGCTCCCGAGGGCGCTGCCCCGGCTCAGCATGCCAGCGCCCGTGAAGGACTCTTGCCAGCTCAGGTGAGGCTCGACCGCGGGAGGCTCGAGGCTCACTGGGCGGCGCCAGCGCATCACGTGGCGAGCGAGCCATCGCGTTAGAGCGGAGCCCCGAAGCACCTCGGGATCTTCCTCCACGTCGTCGTCGTCATTGTCCGTGCTCCACGTGGTCGTCGTCGTCGTGCTCCGTGAGGGGAGGCTCCCCGAGGTCAGGCTCCTCGAGCTACCGGTCAGGCTCTTCGGCGTGCCGGTCAGGCTCGTTGGGATGCCCCTTGAGCTGGACCTCTCGGCCGTTTGGGGGATGCCCCTTGAGCTGGACCTCTCGGCCACGTTCTCTTCGCGCTCATCGCCAAGCAGCAGCGCCTCGGCCGTTGCCGTCTCCACGTCGACGTGACGCAGACGGTCGATGAAGAGTTGAACTAAGCGCGGCGGTTGGGCAGGCGGCTCGTCGAGCGGCTCGTCGAGTGAGCGGCTGAAACGCACGGCACGCACCAGCCGCTTGGCTTCGTCTTCATCGTCGCTCTCGGCATCGATGTCGGTCTCATTGTCGACGGCGTCGATAGCGGAGCTCGCAAGACCGACCAGCTCGATGGATTCGGTGGACGTGAGCGCAGGTACGGCAGTCAGATGCGCCTCCGACGAGTCAGCCGCGATCGGAATGTCGTCAGAGCTGCTGCTCGTCGCAATCGGCTCACGGGCCCCGCCCACCTCCGCTCCCTTGACCTCGAATGTGACGCATTCGAATGTGACTCGCCTCTCGGGGGCACCTCCGCCGCCGCTTCCTCCGCCGCCGCTTCCTCCGCCGCCGCTTCCTCCGCCGCCGCTTCCTCCGCCGCCGCTTCCTCCGCCGCCGCCGCTTCTTCCGCCGCCGCCGCCTTCAACTCCGCCGCCGACGACGACCTCGCCGTCGCTGCCGTCGCCAGCGCTACTGCTGCCCACTTCCTTGGCGGATGTGGTCTTCTCCATCTCCTCGAGCACCGCCCGCATCTCGGGAGCTCTCGATCTCCTCGAGCTCTCAATCTCCTCGAGCACCGCCCGCATCTCCGGAGGCACATTGTCCATCGTGAACTTGCCCGTCGCCGGGTCGAGCTTGACGCCGCCCTCTTGCCGCGCGTCCCTCGGCGGCGAGATATCCACCGCAGTCCTGGGGGGCTCGGCGCCACACCGGTGGAGCTTGAGGCGCGCGCGCGCATTCGCGGTGCGCGCGGCATCCGGCCTGGCAGCTCTCTCGCTACCGGTCTCGTCAATCTCGTCAATCTCCCTCAGAGGCAAGTGCCTCGCTGCCGCCTTGCCCTTAATGAGAATGCGCCGTTGTAGCGACTTTGGTGAGCAGTGTGCCGGTACGTCGTCCGGCAGCAGCAGTGCGTCTCCGAGGTGTGTGCGCAGGATAGCGGCAACACGCGACTGCTGACGGCGCGAGCACCGTATCTCGAGAGAGAGCGAGACCGGGTACGGGTTGTTGACGAAAGCGGCCTCCGCGATCGCCTTCACGCATGCTTCGAACTTGATCTTCGTACAAAGGGTGCGCCCGTGCGTGACGATCGGCTCGCCCTCCTCCCCATCCCACACATCAAGTTCGACACTTCGGCATCCAGCGAGAAGGACGCGGCGGTACATGTCCACACAGGAGGTGCCAGCGAGCTGATCCTGGTCCATCAGATACGTGTTGTGGCTCGCGGCGACGAAGTAGTGCGCGAGAGGCTGGTCGAGCTCGGCCTCCTCCGCTCGAGCGAGCTCGCGAGCGACTGGACCATTCGAATGCGGGTCAAGCATGAGCGTGTGGAAATGGAGAGGCGTGAGGTACCGTGCGCGCAGCACGGCCGTCAGCTGAGGGGAGGGGTCAGGGGCTCGGGGCCTACGGGGTGCTAGTGGACGGGTAGCGTCGGGTGCCGAGAAGCGCCCTGAGAATCGTGCCGAGGATCGTGCGGAAACTCGCGCCGAGCGTCGTGCCGGGCTGCTGCTGTCTGCGTCTCGTTCTGAGCAGCGACTGGAGTCAGGGGAGACTGGAATGCCTCGTTCTGAGCAGCGAGGTGAGAGCTGTTGTGAGCTGCAACCGTCGTCGTCGGGGAAGACGTCGGACCAAGCAAATGGTACGTCCATGAGGACGTGCTGCGTGGGAGGCCTTGAGAGCGGTGCTGGCTCTGAGGCGTCAAGCACGTCCTCAAACGCAGCCTCGCAGCTGAGGGTATCCTCGTCATGCTGCTGCTCGCGACAGAAGCGCAGCCAGTCCTCCTTGCTCATCCCCTCGGGACATGAGGCGTACCGCTCGAAGAGCGCCGTGAGCGGTGAGCTCTTGGCCGTGAGGACCTGATGATGGAATTACTCAGAGGTCATCGGTGCCAATCCGAGGTCATCAGTGCCAATCTGGGGAGATGTGGTTGCTTTGGGGGCTGTGCCTACGTTGGCAAGCAGTCGTTGCACAAACGGCAAGCTTTGAGTGTCGCCGCCGCTGTGCCGCCGCTTCCCTGGCCGCCGTGTCGGCCGCCACCCTCACCGCTCTCCGCCGCCGCTGCCGCCGCCGCCTTGGCTGCTGCGTGCGCGTCAGCCTGTGCCTTTATCGCCGCCGCGAACTTCACTTAGGCCTCTGCTAAGGCCCCCTTGCACACCTCGCCGAAGCTTGTCCCGTACGGCATCGGCGACGGCACGCTTGGCGGCAGATCAAGTGGCCGCCTGCTGAAATGGGCTCGTGCTACCAGCCCCGGCCGCTGCCGCAGCGTCGTAGCAGCGCCGGCTTCAGCAATCGGCTCATCCGCCTTTCATCGTAGCAGCGCCGGCTTCAGCAATCGGCTCATCCGCCTTTCATCGAGCAACACAGAAGAGCAACACACTTTACACCCGAGTTGGCCACTAAACAGAAGGGCGTGCCGGCGCGTACTAGCAGCCAGTCGGTATCCCACCCGCCGTCCTCCGAAGCCCAATTCTGCAGCTCGGCATCCTGGATGGGCTTCAGCGCATAAGCCATCGCACCCACTTGGAAACGTAGCAGGCCGAACTCGCCGTCCGCGAGGAGAGCCTTCCTCATCGCCGCACTCGGCTTTGCACGCTTCTGACGCTTTTTCAGCTGCGCGGCGGCGGCCTTTGCTGTCGCCTGAGCGGCTGCTGCGCGGTCCCTGCAGAGTGCCGCACGCTCATAAGGCACCACACCGCCTCGACCACCCGTCTCACCATGAAGCTGCTTCCTGTTTCTCGAATAAAAATAGAAACCGATGCATGCACAACACTATTTTCGTCTCTGACATGTCCATTTGATCCTCAAATTCCAGACCAAAGTAGATATTCTCCGAAACAACTTTCCAAAACACGCGTGTGGGCGTGAGGCCGTTCCGCGGCTGAAATCGTCCCTCTCCCCGCCGGGCTCGGTACGCGCTCCAATGGCCAAAAAGTACCCGCTCTTCGGGCCGGCGACCTCCTATACGATCGGAAAACCCACCCCAATCATGCCCCAATCGTCGACTTCGGCCGCGACGCCCGCTCACCCCTGCCCACACCGCCGCCACACTCGCAGGTCGGGATTCAAGAAGTTCGTGCGCGAGCGTGCCAAGGCACGCCCGAGAGAGAAGATGGGCGCACTATGACGACGGTTCGGGCGATAATTCGCAGTGCCCACGGTGCGACAAGGGGCAGCACCGCCGTTGCTTGCGGCTGACGCACTGCAAAGCCAACGAGCGCTCGCCCGCAGGCATCAACAAGAGAAGAGAAGGTGAGTGCTCTCGCCTCGCGCGCGCGCGTGGCCGTGCGGCCGCTTGCCTGCATCTGAAATGCCCGTGGCGGTCGTCGTCGTGCGCAGAGCGTGCAAAGAAGCGCGCCATCAAGGCGGCTGTCCGGCGTGCCAAGGAGGCCTTCCACGAGGGCATGGAGTCGTGGATGCGCCGGCTGCGCTTCGACGGCGGTTCCGGCCCGGGGAACGGCGGCGGCCTCGGCGGCCTCGGCGGCGGCCTCGGCGGCTCGCCGTTGCTCGCGTGAGCACGCAGAGCGTGCAAAGAAGCGCGCCATCAAGGCGGCTGTCCGACCGTGCCAAGGAGGCCTTCCACGAGGGCAACGAGTGGTGGATGCGCCGGCTGCGCTTCGACGGAGCTCGGTCGCGCTTTCGTCACCCAGTCGCTGCGCGCGGCGGTTGGCCCATGGGGCGGCGCCGCGACTCTCAATGACGCTACGGCGGCCGCGGCCGAGGCGGCGGCTGCGGGTGCCG